>WNWK01038952.1:0-17684 GCA_009830355.1 Cherax destructor
AGGCAGAGAGTGTGGGGAGGCAGAGGGGAAAAAGGGGGCAGGGAGTGTGGGGGGGCAGGGGGTAGCAGGCAGGCAGGGAGTGTAGCAGGCAGGCAGTGAGTGGACATTTTGTAAAAAGGGGGGGTGCAGTGACTCTCAAGCGGGCCCCTAGTGGCAGTAAAAACAAAAAGGAAGAACCCCCCTCTTCCCTTTTTTTCCAAAAATGAAAAAGGGGTCTTCAATAAAGGTATGTTGTTTTTTTTATTAAAAAAAATTAGTGCTTTATTTTTTTTTTCTCATATGCATTGGAAAATTGGGGGTTAAAAACTTCCCGAAAATCCCCCCCTATGAAAGCAAAAGATTCAGCAGATGATGCAACCCCCCCAAAAAAAAAAAGGGGGGGCCCCCTAGCACGATAAAACCCCTAAGTGTCGGGGGCCCAAGATTGTTGAATTTGCCTCCAGAAATACATAAGGGGTTCCAATAGACCCCTGACTGTTTAAGCAGGCCTGGACATGCACCTAAAGTCGGGTCCCCCAACCAAGCCGGGCTATGGTTGTACATCGGTTTGCCTGCGGCCAGCAGTAACAGCCTGGTTGATCAGGCCCTGATCCACCATGAGGCCTGGTCCAGTCCAGGCCACAGGGGCATTGACCCCTGGAACCCAGGTATTAAAACTACAGTGGACCCTCGAGTTTCAGTGAGCCTCGTACTTCGTGAATTTCGCCTTTCGGCAACTTTTTTTGTCAAAATATAGCCTCCCACGATTAAGTCGGTTGTACGAACACGTCCGAGAGCAGCCTCCACCATCTGCGCCACACAAAGGCACCACAAACCATTCAGAGGTAGTCTGGCATTGTTTCTCTGTGAGTGACCATCACCCACGCGTTCATAAGATACATTTAGAATACAGTGGACCTTCGAGTTTCATGATTAATCCGCTCCAGAGAGTCCGCTGAAAGGCAAAATTCATGAATGGCGAAACCATTTTCCCCATAAGAAATAATGGAAATCAATTAATCCATTTCAGACACCCAAAAGTATATTAACAAAAATAGTTTTTTCGAGATAAATGAACATTTAACATCACACTTACGTTTATTGAAGACTTGTTGGTGTATGGAACATGGGTAGGAGGGGATACCTTTGAAGAGTTTCGAGATTTCTCTGAGCCCGGCCATGGGCCAGGCTCGGGAAGGGAGGAGGAGGGAGGCGGTTTATTATGGTTCAATATGATGCCTAATATCATCTCTACGGCTTATTTATCTATCACAATTCATCTAATATGACATATTAAACAACATTAACCCTTTGACAGTTTCGGTCGTATATATACATCTTACGAGCCACTGTTTCGGACGTATCTATACGCCTAAATTCTAGCGGCCTCAAATCAAGCAGGAGAAAGCTGGTAGGCCTACATGTGAGAGAATGGGTCTATGTGGTCAGTGTGCGCAGTATAAAAACAAAATCGGGCAGCCAGTGGTGCATTGTGAGAACGCCATTTCAGTAGTCCTTGTTCAGCATCCCTAGCAGTAAGAATTATCTGAATCCTTGGAGCATCTGGGACTGTTCTCTTCCTCAATGATAGTTCTAACACAGATGGAAGTGTCTCTGAAGATAAATTTCATGGTTTTGAGGAGTTTGTGACCGAAAGCAATGCCCAGGATAACAGAAGGAAGGAAGGAAGAAAGAAAGTAAGGAAGGAAGGAAGAGATGTGAGGAAGTAATGAAGGAAAGAAGAGATGAGAGGAAGGAAGGAAGGAAAGAAAGAAAGAGGGGAAGGAAGGAAAGAGTAAGAAGGAGGAAGGAGAAGGAAGAAGAAGAAGAAAGAGAGAAGGAAGGAAGGAAGAGAAGAAGGAAGGAAGGAAAAAAGAGTAAGAAAGGAAGGAAGAAGAAGGAAGGAATGAAGGAAAGAAAGGAAGGAAGGCAGGAAGGAAGAGATGAAGAGGAAGGAAGGAAGGAAATATGTAAGAAAGGAAGGCAGAAAAAAGGAAGGAATAAGGAAGAAAAGGAAGCTAGGAAGGAGGATGAGAGGAAGGAAGGAGGTTGTGGAGAAGAAGAGCATGGGCGTTTTGTGTTGACAGGTTGACAGGCAGTAGGGGTGTGGAGTAAGGTATAAATGTCCATTTTGACAGCTGCCAATTCTGACTAACAGCAAATTTAGATGCTTCCCCCAGCAAATAACCACACACACACACACCTGGACAACCCCAATGCAACCAAACAATCTAACCCAAAAAACACATGCCATACCCAATGATTCCACCCACTTCATTACAAACTCCACCTTCACACCAACCACCCATAGTTCCCCATCAGATCTCCCACTTTCCCAACCCCAACGTACCCCCCAGACTACGGTTTTAGAAAAGAAGTTAAAGGTTTGGTATACAAATGTAGATGGTATAACAAATAAATGTGAGGAGTGACATGAAAGAATAAAGGAGACATCCCCAGACATAATAGCACTCACAGAAACGAAACTCACCAGGATGATAACAGATGCAATCTTTCCACCCGGATATCAAATCCTCAGGAAAGATAGAGGGAGCAGAGGGGGAGGGTTGCACTGCTCATTAAGAACAGGTGGGGATTTGAGGAAGTGGAAGGAATGGATGGAATGGGTGAAAGGGACTACATAGTAGGAACAATTCAGTCTGAGGGCCATAAGGTGGTAATTGCTGTAATGTACAACCCGCCAAAGAACTGCAGGAGGCCAAGAGAAGAGATGAGAGGAAGGAAGGAAAGAAGAAGGAAGGAGAAAAGGAAGAAGGAAGGAATTAAGAAAGAAAGAAAGAGAGAAAGGAAGGAAGAGATGAGAGGAAGGAAGGAAATATGTAAGAAAGGAAGGCATAAAGAAAAGAAGGAATGAAGGAAGAAAGGAAGCTAGGAAGGTAGGTATGAAGGAAAGGAAGGAGGTTGTGGGGAAGAAGACATGGGTTCCCTTTTGTGTTGACAGGTTGACAGGCAATGTGGGGGTGGTGAGTAATGGTATAATATGTCATTTTGACAGCTGCCTTACCCTGACTCAGCAAATTTAGATGTCCAAACACACACATACACACAAGCTTGGAGCTTTGAAGTGCTAATTGCAGTTGATGGAAAGTGTCCAGTCATTATATATGTGTACAGTGGACCCTCGGTTAATGAAATTAATCCGGTCCAGGAGCTATTACTTAATATGAATCTTTCGTAATCTGAAACCTTATTTCCCATAAGAAATAATGTAAATACAATTAATTCGTTCCACAAAAAAATAATCACTCAAAAAAAAAACAATAACATTTACTTACCTTTATTGAAGAGTTGCAGGCATCTGGAAGGTAGAGTTGCTGACAGGGGCAGGGTGTTAATAGTTGGAAGGGAAATCCCCCTCCAAAGGACTTCAGGTAACAAGTCCCTCTCTGGGGTTACTTCCTTCTTGGTCTTTTAATGCCACTAGGACCAGCTGAGAGTCACTAGACCCCTGCCTGGTGAAGTAACTGTCCAGAGTCCTCTGTTTCTGGCGACTCTTCAACACTTTTCTGAAGTACAACATGGCTCTGTCCCTGAAGTGGTTGCACAGAAGGCTCATTTCAGCTTGCTCAGGGTGGTATCTTTCAACAAATGTCTGCAATTCATTCCACTTTGTACACATCTCCTTAAGCACTGAAGAAGGCACCTCCTTATCTCTCTCTCTCTCCTCCTGTGAAGCAATAACCTCAGCTGTGGTCTGTTGCTGTTCCAGATGAAGCTCTTGCAGCTCTTCAGTTGTTAGCTCTACCCTGTGCTCCTACACCAACTCTTCCACATCCTCACCACTCACCTCCAACCCCAGGCTGTTCCCCAATTCCACAATATCTTCCACAACATGTTCCACAACAGGCACAGGGTCGTCAGGGTCAGGGTCAGCCTCAAATCATTCAAAAATCCCTCTCTTGGACACAATCCGGCCACAGTGGTCTCCAAGCAGAGTTCAGAGTCCTGGAAATCACTTCCTCCCAAGCCTTACCTATAAGGCCTATGCAATGCACGATATTGAGGTATTCTTTCCAGAACTCTCTTAGGGTCAATTCAGAGTCATTGGTCATATTAAAGCACCTCTGAAACAGTGCTTTGGTGTACAGTTTCTTGAAGTTGGAAATGACCTGCTGGTCCATGGGCTGGATGAGAGGAGTGGTGTTAGGAGGCAAGAACTTCACTCTGATAAAATTTAAGTTGTCAGGCAACAACTCTTGCAAGTTGTGAGGATGAGCAGGAGCATTGTCCAGTACCAGTAGGCACTTGAGTGGCAATTTCTTTTCCTTCAGGTATTTCTTCACACTAGGACCAAACACTCCAGTCAACCATTCCTTGAAAATCTCCGTAGTGACCCATGCCTTGGTGTTAGCTTTCCAATGCACACACAATTTATTCTTGTCAACACTGTTTCCTGAAAGGTCTGGGATTTTCTGCATGATGCACCAGTAAAGGCTTCACTTTAAAATCCCCACTAGCATTAGAACAAAACAAGAGAGTTAGCCTGTCTTTCATAGGCTTGTGTCCTGGCTGTGCCTTTTCCTCCTGAGTAATGTAGGTCCTGTTGGGCATTTTCTTCCAAAACAGGCCTGTTTCATCACAATTAAACACTTGTTGGGGGAGGAATTGTTCAGCCTCTACGAACCCCCTTGAATTCCTGCACAAATTTTTCAGCCGCACGTTTGTCTGAGCTGGCTGCCTCACCATGCCTCACAACATTGTGTATGCCACTAGGTTTCTTAAACTTCTCAAACCAGCCTTTGCTGGCTTTAAAATCACTCGCCTCACCACTGGTTCCAGGCATTGTCTTCACAAGATCTGCGTGCAACTTCCTTGCCTTTTCACAAATTATCGCCATAGAAATACTATCACCCGCTAACTGTTTTTCATTGATCCACACCAACAACAACTTCTCAACCTCATCCACTGTTTTCGATCTTTGTTTCGTTAACAAATTAACCCCTTTTGCAACATTAGCTTCCTTGATCTCATTTCTCTGTGCCAGGATAGTGCTGATAGTAGATGGAGTTTTCTTGTACATCCTGGCAAGATCACTCAGACGTACACCCCTCTCATATTTTTCGATGATTTCCTTCTTCAGTTCGATGGTGTTCCTCACTCTCTTTACCACAGGGGTGCCACTAGGAAGCTTCTTTGGACCCATGGTGACTTATTTCACAGTGACAATCACTAAACCACCAAAAAAGACACCAAATATATTGTGAATCTTTGAAAGAGCGCACTAGGTAATGTTCTCTCAATGGTAAACAACGCTTCACTGGCGTCCTGTGCTTGCACGGAGCAGGCGGACATGTCTAATACCTTTCGCTAACCGAGGAATTTTTCGCTAACCGATTATGAAAAAAGCTTTCGTTTTCCGAAGCTCTCGTTAACGGAACCTTTCATTAACCGAGGGTCCACTGTATATATATTATAGAACAATAGTAATAAACAATTTTTTTAATTGTTGGTTGGTGTAAACAAGTTTTGTAAACAATATAATGATACTAATGTTTGTGCAATTATTGTGTTGCATACAACGAGTGTATATATATACATACATTGCACCTTACTTTGGTCTCACAGACCACATAAGTTACGTAAAAAAATAAAATAGTGAAAAAAAACAAGAAACCTATGAAAGGAAGTAAACCAAAGTTTACCGGGTGAGCGGCATTCGCCGCTGTTGTCATACACGGCTCATTTTTTGCCAACTTTACCGCTCTATATCTCGGTAAGTACTGATCGCCAAAAAATTTTGGGGGATTTAAACAATCAGAAAAATAATCTTAACATTTTGATAAGAATTTTTTTTTTTTTTCGAATACAGTGGACCCTCGGTTTTCGCCAAAAATTCTTTGCAGAATGTTGCTCAAGTGCCATTACCGAACGAATTTACTTCCTTAAGAAATAATATCACGTAGGTTAGTCTATTTCAGACCCCAAAAAATACACTTGCAAAAGCACTTACGAAAATACACTTACATAAATGTTTGAGTTTGGAGATGGCCAAAAACCGAGGGACCACTGTATTTTGCGACATGAAATGACAGTTTCAGAAAGGTGTCTCCGACAGTCAAAGCGTTAATAACATAGAAACATGATATATACTCTAGAATGAATAAAATATGTCATTACGAATGTGAGAAGTGGTGCTGGTGTTATTATTGGGTTTATAAGGGCCACTGAGAGAAGCCGTACTTATTAGTGGTAGTGGAGGTGGCATCAGAAACCACCAGTACTATTCACACTGAAACAATGTACGTACATAATTTATAAATAAGAAATATTTACACTTTATAAATAAGAAATATTTACACTTACCTTGGAGGAGATCTTAGTTTAATTAGTTAGTTTGATAGAGGAGATGCTGGCAGAAGTTTAGGGTGCTGGAAGATAGCAGGGTGGCGTATGTTCAGTGGCTCTATATTCCTCCAACAACATTGGAGAGTTACTTTAGAGTCCTTTTTCTATCACTTAATCGCTTAACTTACTTGTACACTGTTAATGCTACACTTTATTGCTAGCTGGCGCTAAAGCCTTTATCGACTCCTGCTGCTCTAGTATCGTACATATCGTAGAATCACTGAAGAAGGCACATTCTCCCCTCTCTCTTCCTCCTCCACTTTGGTACTTTGCTACGAGTTTTTTCTTGAATTCTATCGTGTTTCTCACCTTCTTTACCAAAAGGCTAGCACTAGGAGCTCTCTTTGGGCCCATGGTGGCTTATTTAGCAGTTGTAAGCACAAAAAACAATGGATTATTATGAAATGTATTGTTTGAACACGTAGGGTGATAGTCACTCGCCCATAATCAATGCCACACTGACTGTGGTGGTCGGAGGCAGGCTGGCTTTGTTTACAGCCTGACGCTGGGAGAAAGGCCGGATGCGTACAATACTGCCACTGAATCTCGAAAAAAATCATGAACCTTAAGTCTATTTTTTGCTGAAAAAAGGCACTGAAAGGCGAAATTCATGAAACACGATGCTGAAGAAACTCAGGGGTCCACTGTATTCCATTCTTTTTTGTGCTTACAACAACTAAATAAGCCACCATGGGCCCAAAGAAAGCTTCTAGTGCCAGCCCTTTGGTAAAGAAGGTGAGAAACACGATAGAATTAAAGAAATCATTGCAAAATATGAAAGTGGAGTGCGTGTGGCAGAGCTTGCTACGATGTACGGCAAACCCCATTCAACCTTCACTTCTATTGTGGCAAAGAAAAAGGAAATCAAGGAAGCTATTGTTGCAAAAGGGGTAGATATGCTCACAAAAAAAGAGATCAAAAACACTCAATGTTGAGAATTTGTTGTTGGTGTGGATCACCGTGAAAAGGCAATGCAGTTGCATGCTGATCTTGTAAAGCAAATGCCTGGAATGAGTGCTGATGTTAGTGAATTTAAGTGAATTTAAGGCCACCAAAGGCTGGTTTGAGAGATTTAAGAAACGTAGTGGCATACACAGTGTGGTAAGGCATGGTGGTGAGGCTGCAAGTTCTGACAAATGTGCGGCTGAAAAATTCATGCATGAATTCAAGGTGTATAGTATAGAAAATGAAGGTTTCGTCCCCCAACAAGTGTTCAATTGTGATGAAACAGGCCTCTTTTGGAAGAAAATGCCAAAGAGGATCTACATCACGCAGGAGGAAAAGGCACTGCCAGGACACAAGCCTATGAAAGACAGGTTAACTCTTTTGTTCTGTGCTAACACTAGTGGGGATTTTAAAGTGAAGCCTTTACTCGTGTATCACTCTGAAAATCCCAGTGTGTTCAAGAAAAACAGTGTCACCAAGAGTAAACTGTGTGTGATGTGGAAGGCTAACAATAAGGCAAGGGTCACGAGGGATATTTTCCTTGATTGGTTCAATGAAGTGTTTGGCCCCCAGTGTGAAGAAATACCTCCTGGATAATAAATTGCCACTCAAGTGACTCCTGGTAATGGACAATGCTCCTGCTCATCCTCCAGACTTGGATGACTAAATGGTGGAGTAGTTTAGTTTCATCACAGTGAAGTTTTTGCCCCCTAATACCACTCCTCTCATCCAGTCCATGGACCAGCAGATCATTTCAAACTTCAAAAAACTCTACACCAAAGCAATGTTTCATAGGTGTTTTCATGTGACCTCAGACACTCATTTGACCCTAAGAGAGTTCTGGAAAGATCACTTCAGTATCCTCCATTGCATAAACTTTATAGGTAAGGCTTGGCAGGAAGTGACTTCCAGGACTTTGAACTCTGCTTGGAGAAAATTGTGGCCAGATTGTGTCCTCGACAAAGATTTTGAAGGGTTTGAGGCTGACCCTGTTGACCCTATGCCAGTTGTGGAATGTATTGTGGCATTGGGGAATTCCATGGGGTTGGATGTGAGTGCCCAGGATGTAGAAGAGTTGGTGGAGGACCACAGTGAAGAGCTAACCACTGCAACAGCAATAGAGCACAGCTGAGGAAATTGCTTCACAGGAGCAAGAACAGAGAGGGAAGAAGGTGCCTTCTTCAGAGATTAAGGAGATTTGTGCAGTGTGGAGTAGGGTGCAAACATTTATGGAGGAACATCACCTTAACAAAGCTGTTACAGGCTGTGTCTGCAACATGTTCAATGACAATGTTGTATCCCATTTTAGGCAAATTTTAAAGAGACGCCAGAAACAGAGCTCTCTGGAATAATTTTTTGAGCGACAGGGGTCCAGTGACTCTCAAGCTGGTCCTAGTGCCATTAAAAAACAAAGAAGGGAAGTAACCCAAGAAAAGGACTTGTTACCTGAAGTCTTTATGGAAGGAGATTCCCC
Organism: Cherax destructor; assembly: GCA_009830355.1. NCBI lineage: Eukaryota > Metazoa > Arthropoda > Malacostraca > Decapoda > Parastacidae > Cherax > Cherax destructor. The sequence goes on from WNWK01038952.1 coordinate 8,765, forward strand.
TTCCAAACAATAGTGTAACTTCATCCTCTCCCCTCCTCCCATCTTCCATTAACCAACAAGAGTCTTCAAAAAAGGTAAGTGATGTTATTATTGTTTTATACTTGATTTCTCATTATTTTCTGTATGTAAATTTATATTTAATCTAAAAAAAAATTTTTTTTGTTAATACTTTTGGGTGTCTGGAACGGATTAATTGGATTTACATTAGTGGACCCTCGCTATTCGAACACTCTAAAACTCACCCTTTTATGTAAGTTTATTATTGTAAGTGCTTTTATAAGTGTATTTTTGGGGGTCTGAAATGGACTAATCTAAGTACAGTGGACCCTCGGTTTTCGCCGAAAATTCTTTCCAGAATGCTGTTTGAGTGCAGTTACCGAACGAATTTGTTCCCATAAGGATAAATGTGAATTGGATTAGTCATTTCAGACCCCCAAAACTACACTTACAGAAGCAATTACGAAAATACACTTACAAAATTGTTCGAGTTTGGAGATGAACGAAAACCGAGGGTCCACTGTACATCATTCCTTATGGGAATAAATTTGTTTGGTAACAGCACTTGAACAGCATTCTGGGTAAGTTTTGGAGTGTTCGAATAGTGAGGGTCCACTGTATTTCTTATGGGGAAAATGGTTTCGCCATTCGTGAATTTCGCCTTTCGGCAGACTCTCTGGAACGGATTAATCATGAAATTCAAGGGTCCACTGTATGGTTAATCTTTAAAAAATGTGTTTTTTGTTAATACAGTAATCCGTCGTGTTTATGGTGATTCCGAATATCGGTGATTTTGTGTTTCACGGGCTTTTTCGGTCAATGTTTTCCCATGTATCGGTCATTCATTCGTGTATCGGTCATTGAGAGAACATTACCCAGTGCGCTCTTTCAAACATTTCACATTAAATTTATTGTGTTTATTGCTGGTTTAGTGATTGTCACTGTGAAATAAGTCACCATGGGTCCAAAGAAGCTTCACAAGTCGATAAAGGATATAGCACCAGCCAGTGATAAAGTGTAGCATTAACAGTGTAGCAATGTAAATAAGTCACTCTGACTTTTTTGGGTTATCCTAGGTTTTCTACACATATGCTGCTATGTATGATAATCTATGTATAACTGGATTTGTGTATACCTGAATAAACTTAAGTAAGTTAAGCGATTAATAGATAGAAAATGATGACACGAAACTTAACTCCTACAATGTTGTTTGAGGAATATAGGGACACTGACAAGAGCACTGCCCTCTGCCACCATCTCCTCCAAGGTAAGTGTAAGTATTTCTTATTTATATAAGTGTGAATATTTCTTATTTATAAATTAAAGTGTAAATACAGTGGTACCTCGGTTAACAATATTTTTTCGTTCCAGAATGCTGTTCAAGTGCCATTACCAAACGAATTTATCCCCATGTAAAATAGACTAGTCCTTTTAGACCCCCAAAAATACACTTACAAAAGCATTAAAAAAAATAAACTTAGATAAAAGGGCGAGTTTGGGGACCATCGTTAACTGAGATACCACTGTACAGTGGACCCCCGAGTTTCGTAAACCCCGGAAATCGTACAATTATGTAAGTATAATATTGTAAGTGCTTGTGGAAGTGTATTTTTGGGGGTCTGAAATAGACTAACCTACGTGACATTTTTCCTTAAAGGAGTAAATTCGTTCGGTAATGGCGCTTGAGCAGACTTCAGGAGTGAAGTTTTTACGAAACTCGGGGGTCCACTGTATTTCTTATTTATAAATTAAACTGTAAATATTTCTTATTTATAAATTATGCACATTGTTTGTGTGATAGTAGTGGTGGCTTTCTGCTGCCACCGACCACCACCACGGCTTATATTCAGTGGCTCTTATACCCAACAACAACACACTCCACCAGTTCTTACATTCGTAATGACATGTTTTATTCATTCTAAAGTTTATATCATGTTTCCATGTTATTAATATTGTTTATTATGTCATATTATGTGGAGGTATGAGTTCTTTCCTACGATATAATAGACTGTTAAACTTAGCTTATTGATGAATCCAAGATGTCGCAGCCGTCCCCAACACCTTCTCAGGGGATCCATCTATGGCCTCAATCTCCACAGGGCTGTAAGGTAAACATCAAGTGATTATAATTATTGCCCCAAAGGAGCGTATGTCCATATTTCAGTCTTAAATGGACTGAAAGGCGATTTACTCACGTTTTTGGACTTAAAAGTCCACGCATAACCGCCGTCAATAGGTAAATTTTGATGTTCTTGATTACAAGAACTGCACAGTCCCCTGTTTGACAAGAAAACAAAACATACCTTGCTCGTGTAACTTTGAGCGATGGTGTTGGCTCCACCATATACGGCGGAAATGCTGTCTTGATTGTAGAATGCCGCAGAAGTCACCGTCTTGTTTCGATAGAATTCACTTGCGATTGTCTCTACGTTGTCTTTTGCAGTAGAAGCTGCGCACACTTCTGAATATACTGCAATGTTGATGTTATTCACTAAACGCGCTGGAACAGAGTTCTTATCTTATTTCCCGACGTTAGTGGAGATTAAATTAAAATAACGGACGCGTACGACTAATGTCTATGTTGATTTACGTCGCCTCACGCCGCATGACCCCTAGAGTCATATGACCTCTACGGAGCCAGCCTGTTTTCAATCTGACCCCTCATGCTGCCTTGTGCCGCCTAGTGCCTCGTGCCTCGTGCAGCCACGAGGTGCCTCGTGGTGCTGTGGTCAGCACAATTTGTGACACACTGTAGTCAGTACATCTGGCTTGAATTAAATTGTTTTTCTCAGCCAGACGCGCCTCCTCTGGCCCTTTCCTAAGGGAGTAAAGGGTGAGGGCCCTTAACTAGGGTAGTAAGGGCGCATACCCCCCTCCTTTGAAGAATTTTCTCCACACTGGGGGGCAGCGAAAAATTCACTGAAAGTGAACTACTCATCGCTTAAAATTAATTTGATTTTCTCACTCGCCATCACTGCTGCTTGTCTTTTCTGAACAGCTTCAGTCTGTGTGGTTTCTGGAGAATCACTAATTTTATCTTTGTTTTCAACACTGTGTAATTCTAATGGCACTAATTTATCTATGGTCCGCTTATTCACTACACCTTTGCTCAAAACATCAACTGTCCTGATGATTCCATTAGCATCAGGATATATGGTCACAATTTTTCCAAGAGGCCAATGGGACCTCGGACCATCATTGTTAATAATCACTTGTCACCAGGTCTTAAGGACTTATAATTTTCTGGAACACCAGCTCCATAGAAGTGTTCTCTCAATGAGGTGAGATAGTCTTCTCGCCAAATTTTCTCCCAGCGTTCAATCACTTTATTAAGGTGTTTGAATTTACGTCTGAGTTGTTCAGGTTCGAAATGAGTAGGATCCTCTATGATTTCTTTATCATTCATGGGAGGAACAAGTTCGAGCCTTCTGCCATGTAGTAAATGAGATGGACTTAACACTTCTAAATTGTCCAGATCATCGGTAACATACGTTAAAGGTCTTTGTTGACTCTATTTTCTATTTCATTTAGACTGTACGAAATTCTTCTAAGTCGATTCTCTGACGATGAAGAGTCTTCCTTAAACAACGTTTTACAATGTCTATCATTCTTTCTAGTAAATCCTGTGCCATGGGATTTAGGAGAATGAATCTCCAACCACAATGCGTTGATTCAGCATCTGTTGTACTTCAGGCTGCTCAAAATCTTGTTTATGTAAGGCCCCTGCAAAAAATTCGTTGTTGTCTGATATCATCAGCCTGGGACATGCCCTTCTGGCTGCAAACCTTCTAAATATTTTGATAAAGGTTTCAGCAGACATATCTGTGGCTACTTCTAGATGTACTGCTCTAGTCGTAGCACAGGTGAACAAACAGATGTACACCTTTATAGGAACTTTGTCAACTGTTTTGTTAAAATTATTGGTCCCGTGTAATCTACACCTGTCACCTCAAATGGAGTGACATGACATACTCTTTCAGAAGGGTATGGAGGTGGACCTGGATACTGACATACTCGCATATCATAATGACGACAAGTAATACAGTCTCTTATTTGTTTCTTCACACTTTGTCGACCTTGAGGTATCCAGTAGGATTGACGTACAGTGGACCCCCGAGTTTCGTAAACCCCGGAAATCGTACATTTATGTAAGTATAATATTATAAGTGCTTGTGGAAAAGTATTTTTGGGGGTCTGAAATAGACTAACCTACGTGACATTTTCTTAAGGGGTAAATTCGTTGGTAATGGCACTTGAGCAGACTTCAGAGTGAAGTTTTACTGAAGCTCGGGGGTCCACTGTATATGACAAAGAGTGTCAGCTACACCACCATGTAACACGTTACTGTGGGCATTCTGAATAATCAGTCTTGTTAGAATGATTCTTGGGGATCAATACGGGATGTATTGTTTCCTTAGGTAGTGAAGAATTATGAATTCTTCCGACATCTTATAATCTTTTCTGAGTCGAGATAAAGTCCTAAAGAATTAATCATATCAGGTTTCTTTGGTGATTTACCCTGAGTTTCCAGAAATTTATACTCTGTGGAAAACATCTTTCTGTATTAACTTTATCCAGTATTTAATGGGTTCAAGTAATTCATAATTAGGTTTTATCCCTTTAATGAATTTAAAGACAAAAGCTGAACTCTTAAGAGTTTACCCAAAGATAGTATTTAGATCCATCAATGACTATTTCTTTTGTGTCTGTAGTGTTTAAACAGATTATTTCTGCTGTGTTCAAACAGACTGTTTCTTCTGGCATAATGTAAGTTTTTTGTTGTGGCCAGTCATTTTCATTAGAGAGCCAGTTAGGTCCGTGGAGCCATAATTTATTATCCACAAAGTTCTTGAGTGGGACACCACGTGACATGTCAGCTGGATTCTCTTGTGTAGAGACATGGAGAAAGACATACAGTGGTACCTCGAGTTACGATGGTCCCCAAAATCGCCCTTTTATGTAAGTTTATTTTTTAAATGCTTTTGTAAGTATATTTTTGGGGGTGTAAAAGGACTAGTCTATTTTACATTATTCCTTATGGGGATAAATTCGTTTGGTAATGGCACTTGAACAGCATTCTTTAACGAAAAAATATCGTAACTCGAGGTACCACTGTAGTCTCTCTGCATCTCTCTTATTTCTGCTACTCTATTCTGTACATAGACCAACTTACTCTTATTATTTCTTAACCACTGGAGAACTGCATCATTGTCACTCCAGATCACAGTTTTTTCAATAGTGAGATGATCAAGTACTTTGTTGAGATAGACAGCTAATTTTGTACCTACATAGAGTGCGGTCAGTTCCAATTGTGGTACTGTTCTGACCTTCAAGGGTGCAACCCTGGCCTTTGAAGTAATTAAAGTACTTCCGTCAGCGTTACTCATGTAAGCTACAGCGCCATAACCTCTGGTTGACGCATCACAGAACACATGTAATGTGTACTTGTTTCCCTCTTGACCTATTTGTCTAGGAAATTTAATTTGATGAAGTTGTTTAAACTCCTTGGATATTTCATCCCATTCTTGACTCATTTCTAGAGGCAAGTTCTCATCCCAACCTATTTTGAGCTTCCATGCATCTTGCACAAGCATTTTACCTTTTATGGTAATTGGTGAGACGAGTCCTAGAGGATCAAAACATTGTGATACCTCTGCCAGTAAACTACGTTTAGTGAGTGTACTGTTGATTTATTGTTTATCCTTTTGAGACTCAAAGTGTCTTCCTGTGTGTTCCAATTAAGTCCTAGCATGTTGTTGCATTCAGGAATTTCAGCTTCAGGGAAATCTTCTTTATTAAGTTCCCTTAATTGATTTGAATTAGTATTCCACATCCTTAGAGGCATATTTGCTTCTTTCATCTCCTTGTTAGCTTCTCTGTATAAGGATTTCAAAACCTCTCTTTTTCACAGTACCTTGAAGATTGTCCACATAGAAACTTTCTTTAAGATTTCTTTGAAGGACTTTCAGATTTCTTCAAATGTTATTAAGAGTAGCTAGTAAGAATGGAGAGGATGTTGCACCAAATAATACTGACTTGAAACGATAAGTTTTCACAGGACTTTGAGGATCATGTGGATTTTCTGGCACAAGAATCGAGTATAATCTCTATCTATTTCTTGTAGTCCTACTCTTAAGAAAGCTTTGAAATATCAGCCGTGTAGGCATATGGATTTGTGCAATTTCATAACACGTCTCCAAGCTTCTCAGTTAGTGAGGGTCCGGTCATCAGACAGTCATTAAGGCTTGCTACATCTTTATTTGCACGTGCGCTGCAATTGTATACAACACGTAGTGAGTGGTTTCAGAATTTTCCTGACTCCGTGGTGCGGTAGATAATGAGCATCTGTCTTCAACTTATCTTCGACTATTTCCTCAATGAATTTATTGTCTAACTGTTCTTGTATGATATTATCATAGACAGTCAGCAGCTCTGGATTCTTCCTGAGCTCATGTATTTGTGCTTTCATTTGTCCGAAAGCCATGCGATAGTGCTAGGTAGATGTGGTGGATTTAATTTCCATGGTAACCTAACCCAATACTGTCCATCTTCATATTTGACTGTGTCCAAATATTGGTTATAAGTCTCAGACTCCTGTGGGCTTGGTTTATTTACATCATACCTATCCATCTAAATCCCACAACTTATCAACTGGTTCATTCATTTCTTCCAGTAATGATAATTTTTGTTGTGGTACATGATCAGCAGTTATTCTTGTAACTAGTACATTTTCTACTGAATCAATTTCGCTTTTTTCCCCGCTTTGAGAGGAATTGGACCACATATCATATGGCCTCCAGCTGTTTTCAGCAAGTGAACATCATGTTTACTTACCATATTTTCCACAAAACAGTGATAGTAATCACTTCCAATGATTAAATCAATTGGACTAATTGTGTCCGTCTGTATGTCAGGACAGGCTAACTTGACCTTGGCTGCCTTCAGTGCTGCAACTGTATCTCTTATTCCCCGGATTTGCACTGACTTAGGCAAATCATCGACTACCACAGCTTCTACTGTCTTTTTCCTGTTTCCTAGACCAACAGTGAATCTGGCTAGGTCATATTTCTGCTTACCAGAACTTTGGAAAAATCCAGCTATTTCTAACTGTATTTTGGCATGGGGTTGCTTATTCAGTTTTGGCAACACTGTTCGTCTTATGAAAGACCTTTGTGAGCCTTGATCAAATAGTGTTAGCACATTGGTTTTGTGTAATTTATGTGATAACTCTACTCGAGCTATTGGGAGAGCAGTCGATTTAGACTTATCTCTCATATTTAATGCTGTTGTTTGTTGACTTCCTGACTCTGTAGAAGTCGGTTGTTCAGCATAAGTGCTTGGGCATAATGCTGTATGATGCATTCCCTTGCATTTAAAACACTTCTTCAGTGAGCATTTACCTCCCTTGTGTTCACCCTAAACACTTAGTGCACCTTTCAGCTGTTGAGCACGTTGTTCCGCTTCCTCCATTGTTGTGTATTGAATGCAATACTGTGCCCAAAGTGTTCCATCAAAAGTACACTTTTGGAGTACGTTTATGTGTGACAGTCTGTTTACTGTCTGTTGTGTTCACAGCTTGATAAGTGCCTACATGGGATTTCCCATTATGTGGTTTGGAGTAGGTAACTCTTTTTGTACTGAGTTGAAGGTTTATTATCCACAACAGGATTAGTGGATTTTCATCTTGTCTCGTTGTTTGCATGCATGAGACTATTGTTTGTAAACCATTGCTTTTCTTCACAAGTGAAATAGCGTTTATTGAACATAATATTTAAACGTTCAATGGTTTGTGTTGACCAGTTTATCTTGTACAATACCACTGATAAACCAATCACATTGCCTTAGATCATATTAACTCCTAGAGTTCTGAGACTATTGTCTAATGTGATCCTAAATGACTGTAAGTCTGAAAGACAATATTTGGGTGGTTTCAAGCTTGATATTAAGATTGCATGTCTAACCCTGGCTTTGTCAGCATCAAGGTAATTATCTGCTAAGACACGTAAGGCTAGAGCATAATTGCCTTTGACCACCGGAAATGATTTAATCACGAGATATCTGAGATAATTGAACTTAGCTATCTCATCTATGTAGTACATGAATTCACTAAAGAATTAAACCCACTAATGAACTCTTCATAATCATTACCTTCAAAAATAGGCATAGCCAATTTGGGAAGGCCCCGATAAACCTACCAGATGTGGCAGGTGTGACGGGTGTTGGGACAGGTGTCTGCTGCCACTGGGTTACAGTGGTCTTTGTGACAAAGTTTTGGGCAGATGCCTGTATTCCTGGCACCTTAATTATTTTTCCACTAAAGGCATCCAAGACACCCAATTTCTTCCTCTGTCGGGTTGGTATCAAAATTCCCTTTCATAATTCTCATGCCGAATTAATGATTTCCCCGGCGTTTATTAAATAATTGAGATTTAATTTCCAACTGATCATAGTCCCATATTTGTGTCTTGGGTTAAACCTTCAGGTATCCCTCAACATTCGAGGTTGGGGGTCCAAGCCTCGTGGGGGAAAGGAAAAAACGCGAAGGGTGCCCCAATATATTGGGGAAATATAATACAATCTGCTTCCTTAACCTATTGAACCATGAACAATTAAACACATAAAATCTTAAAATAATGTACTATATACATTTTTTGACATGGGCTCGTGGGGGGGGCCCTTTTAAAAAATAAAATTATACAATAGTATTTTTTTTGTGTTGTGAAGTGTCATGGGGAATCAAATTTTTGACACACTGCTTCTTCTCCCTCTGCGAGCTCCCCCCCCTTTTTGATGCCCCAAAGTTGAAAATTTAAAATTTTCATTAAAAAAAAAAAAAGAAACTCCAACTTCATAACTTTATTTTTAAAATTTATAACTCATATATTCAGAAAACAATAAAAAATAAAAAAAAACATACAACGAG
>WNWK01038953.1:0-17684 GCA_009830355.1 Cherax destructor
TAATATAGATGTTGGTTTCAGATCATAGGGGTGTGGTGGCTGTGTTGGGGTGGGTGGTGCTGTTAAATATTATTCGACTGTGGAGGTTGAATGTTAGTTTGCTGAAACGAGAGGATCGAGGGTTTCGAGGCTTGGTGGAGGGTTCTGGGGTGGGGGTAGGGGCATTTGTGACATTGGGAAGTGGTGGAATTTGATGGCAAAGGAGGCAGTGAGAGGTTATTATAGGCGTGAAGGGAAAGGATATTCAGAATGAAGTTTTAGGGCGATAAGGGTTCGTAGTCAATTAGAAGAGGTGTTATGGGTGATAGGCCATCGGACTGTTTTGAGGAGATTTGGGACACGAGAACAGGCATGACAATAACGACGTTGAAGGTAGAGGAGGAGATTGGGGGTTATCATACAGGTCAGGTGTTAAGAACTACGGATGGATGTGTGCTTATGCGAGGTATTGGTTTCAGAATAAGTCATGGTAGAGGAGGGATGAGGTTTTAGGGGGATTGTGCTAGAGAGCATTCAGAGAGGTTAGGAGGAGGATAGGAAGGGGTTAGGTGGAAGAATAACGATTGAAGAGGTATGGCAAGCATGCAAGGGTTACGCATGGGGAAGGCACCTGGGGTGGATGGGTTACCTGGGGATTTCTACGTTTGTCATTGGGATGTTTTGAAGGATGTTTTAGTAAAGGTGCTGAATCAAATAAAGGATAGGGGTACGATGGATGAGGTGCAGAGGACTAGGTGGTGGTGTTAGTACCAAAAGCAAGGACAGTGATGTTTTGAGAGGGTATAGGGCAATAACTTTGTTATGCTCTGATTACAAGTTTTTTGCCAAGATATTAGCGAATAGGATGAAAAGGGTGTTGGAGAAGGTTTTAGAGGACGGTCAGTTTGGTATACCAGGACGTAGTATTAGGACGGGGCAAAGAAGAATTAAGACTTTCGTGGAACTGAAGGAAGGGGAGGGGTTCTGGGGTTAGATTGGGAAACGGCATAGATAGTATAGACAGGGAGATGTTATATGAGATCTTAGGAGGCAGGGTTTGGGGGAAAATTGTTAGTAGTAAAGTAAAGTAAGTAAAGTAAAGTAAATTTTATTTCTTTGCAGATTGCAGATTACATAGGTATTGGTAATTACAATGTAAATTGAGTGCAAGGAGAGCCACTGACATGCCATGGCATTAGGGCAGCTAAATCTAGTAACTTTAAAACTATGTACTTAATATTAGAGAAATTTATTGAGTTTATTCTAGTTAAAAATTGTTTTAAAAATTACAATATGATGAAATTGTACTGTTTAAATTATTATATGATGATATTAGATTGTTACAGGTGTTTAGATTCTCGAATGGTAATATGGAATTGAGATTATCTTAAGGAAAATAACATTGAGCATTTTTGACATTAACTTATAATATGAGTATATTTAGTTTGATTGAGTAGGGGTAACATAATAGTAACATATATTAAAAATTGAGATTATCGTATAGGAAAGTAATAATGAGCATTTTCAAAGTAGTTTATAGTATGATCATTTAGTTTTGGGTGAGTAGGTGGTTTTGAGTTGAGTCTTAAATTGATTTTCAGACAAGATTATCTTAATATTTACTGGTAATGAATTCCAGTTTCTGGTGCCTTTATGTGCATAGAATTTTTACATAGGTTGATATGAACACGGTGTTTATCAAAAAGTGATCTGTGTGTTGTGTTGTCATGGGTCCTATTAAAGTTGGTGAGGAGAATTTTGAGCGGAGGGTTTATATTAGAGTGTAAAGTTTTATATATGTAGTAGGCACAAGAGTAAGTATGAATGTTCTTTACGGTGAGTAGTTTGAGACTTTTTAATATTGGTGGAGTATGCTGTCTAGAGTGCGAATTTGTTATCATTCTGACCCGGCCTTTTGTTGTGTCATGAGTGGTCTAAGGTGATTTAATGTTGTTGATCCCCATGCACAGATTCCATAAGTGAGATAAGGGTAGATAAGTGAATGATATAGTGCAACGAGAGCTGATTGAGGTACATAATAGCGTATCTTTGATAATATGCCTACTGTCTTCGAGATTTTCTTGGAAATTTGCTGTATGTGTGTTTGGAATTTAAGGCTACTGTCAAGGTGGATTCCTAGGAATTTTCCCTCTGTGAGTCTTGTGATGGGTGTACCATTAAGTGTTATGTTAAGTGGAACATTTGTGGCTTTGCTTCCAAACTGTATGAAGTAGGTTTTGTCAGTATTGAGAGTAAGCTTGTTTGTCGTCATCCATGCTTTATATTTTCTGTAATTCGGCATTAACAGTGTTGGCCAGTATAACTGGATTTGGGTGAGAGAAGACATATGTTGTGTCATCTGCAATAAAATGGGTTTGAGAGTTGTGATGCATTCGGTAGGTCATTTATGTAAATGAGGAATAGGAGTGGCCCCAGGACACTTCCTTGAGGGACTCCGACTGTAATTTGTTGTGTGGAAGAGTTCGCTCCATTTGTGTACACGTATTGGCTTCTGTTGGTGAGGTATGACTTTAGGTAGTTGAGTGGGTGCCCCCTTATACCATAATGTGATAATTTTGTGAGCAGTAAATCATGGTCGACTGTATCAAAAGCTTTGCTTAGATCAATGAAGATTCCCAGTGGGACTTCTTTCTTCTCAAGGGCGGTATATATTAACTCCAACATGTGCATAATAGCATCGTTTGTTCTCTTGTTAGTCCTGAATCCAAATTGACAGGGTTGAGTACATTGTGTGAGACGAGGTAGGAATAGATTTGTCTATGAATTAATTTTTCGAAGATTTTAGAAAGCAATGGTAAATTAGAAATTGGTCTATAATTATTCAGGTCTGTTTGATCACCTCCTTTGTGAATCGGGGTGACCCTAGCTATTTTGAGAATTGATGGAAAGGTAGAGGCTTCAATGGATTTATTGAATAGTGTTGCTATAATTGGTGACAGTACCTGTGAAGCTTTTTTGTACATAACAGTTGGTAAGCTGTTTATGTCTCCTGCCTTGTTTTTAAGGGTGTTGATTATGAGCGAGACTTCAATTAGGTGGGTAAGAACCTTGTATGATGGTGCCTTGGCGAGGGTCCAGGTTAATGGCAGGTTAGGGGTTCAGGTGAGGTTTGAGAGGGTCTGAGGCAGGGTTGTCCCCTATCTCAGATCCTTTTGGGTGTCTGCAAGACCCCTTTATAGGTTGGTTCGTGAGGGGGTATGGGATGGGATGAAAAGTGGGGTTGTGTAATGGGCATAGTAGGTTATGTTGATGACACTACAATTATGGTGGGGAGTAGTGAGGGTTTAGGAAATGTTAATAAGATTATAGAGGTGTTTGGAGGGGCTACTGGGATGGGCATCAATAGAGCGAAATCTAGGTTGTTGGAGGTAGGTTCGTGGGTGGGTGGCCGTTGGGGAGTAGGGGTGGGTGGATGTGTGTTGATAGCTTAAAAATATGTGGGTCATTTTTAGTCATAGTAGTCAGTTGGCAAGGGACTTAAATTGAGTTAGTGGTAGGTAGGTTAGGTGGTTTCAGTCCTGGAGAGGTAACGTTGTTACAAAGAGCAGTGGTAGTGAATGCTCTAATTTATAGTAAACTGTGGTTTGTGGCGACTGTTTATCCACTACGGGAGTGTGACATAAGAAGGTTGACGGAAAGGGTTTATAGATACATTTGGAGCTATGGGAGGCACTGGTTGGAGCGAGAAGTAGTGACAGCGGGGGTGGCCGTGGGGCTATGGGGTTGATATCATTGGGGAGAAGGCTTCAAAGCATATACGTAAAACAGGAATTTTTAGTAGGGGGAGGGGGCAGGCGAGTGGGGAGGGTTGTGAGTGAGGTACGCAGGTGGTGGAAGGGTAGAGATTTATTGCAATGTGAGGATATTTTGAGATACCTTTCAGTTGTCAGGGTGCCAGGTAGGGTGAAGGTGAGTAAGTTGGATAGGGTAGGGGGAGAAAGAGATAGTGCAGGGATCAGGATTTATCCAATGTATAATTGGAAATTGGTGTGGTATTGGATGAAGAGGCTGTGTATACCACCTAGGGTACGGGAAACAGGGTATAGGTTTTTATTAGGCATTTTGTCATCAAGGGCACAATTGTGGAGAATGGGCATAATAAGGGAGGGGTTGTGCCTGAAATGCGGTGGCATTTCACGTTATTTACTTTTGTGAGGAATTGGGGGGGTGAGGGAATGGTTTAGTGGGGTTTTGAAAAGGGTAGGGGTGGGGGTTTGTCAACCCTTAGGGCGTTAAGTTTGGATGTTGAGGCGTGTCCTGAGGATGTAAGAAGGGCGGTGGCATATTTAGTGGTGGAGTACATTTACATCTCGTGGTGCATGAGAGAGGAGCAGGGTGCTGTCCGTATTAGAGCTATGGCGGCAGGATTCTATAGGACTAGATGTCGTAATCAAGAGGTGTATGCAGGAAGGTGGTGTAAAGCGTTTTCCTTGGGTTATAGGAACCTCACTGTTGCGTTATTGTTGGGGAGGGGAGGGTGAGGGACTAACATTAGAGTGTGTGTGAGGTATGGTTTTATTAGGGTAGCAGGGGTGTAAGGGGAAATGAGGATGGTTTGTTGTTGATGCTTCAGGTTTCGGGTGCTCTGCTTTCAATAATAATTTAAAAAAAAAAATGTTTTTGTTAATCAGTAGTTAGTGAGGTTGGCGCAAAAGGGTTGTTGGGGGAAGGGGGGGTGTTGGGAGCATAAGGGGAAGCTTGCCTGTTTTCTTACTGTCGGCATCATCATAATCTCTTGTTGACTTTATTAAAGAAAATACAATATATATATATACAAACACTGATCTCTGGCGACGGAGATTCGAACCTACGAACCTCATGACAAGGTACGAGTGCTTTACGACCGTACACACTGGTCAATACCTTGGCATCCAGCTTCGCTAGACGTTATTCCAAGGCAGCCAGCTTTCAGGCAGGAAGGCTTACAGCTTTTCATCTCATCCCCTGCATGCATCGACACAACTAGAGATTTTTACAATGCTAGGAATTCGCAAGAGCAGGCGAAATATTCACAAACACTGATCTCTAGTTGTGTCGATGCATGCAGGGGATGAGATGAAAAGCTGTAAGCCTTCCTGCCTGAAAGCTGGCTGCCTTGGAATAACGTCTAGCGAAAGCTGGATGCCAAGGTATTGACCAGTGTGGTACGGTCGGTAAAGCACTGCGTACCTTGTCATGAGGTTCGTAGGTTCGAATCTCCGTCGGCCAGAGATCAGTGTTTGTGAATATTTCGCCTGCTCTTGCGAATTCCTAGCATATATATATATATATATATATATATTGGAAGATCTCTATTAGAGATGCCGCCTGTGTGAGTGAGATCCGTGTGTTGGTGAATGAACATTGTGTCACGTATGGCAGGTGTTTGGATGTATGTTGGGTGCGTGTGTGTGGGTGGAGACAATATTTTTTTCCTTTGTGTTAACTTTTTCAGCTACCACCGTGGTAATTTTGTGTTTTGTCTGTGTCATATACAGGGAATGTCATATGGTTCAAGGATGACATGGTGGTTGTAAACCCTGAAATGTATGGGTATGGGGAGGTTTTATTTGATGTGCACCAGGTTCTAGGAGCACTGTTGTGGTATACAGCAGTAGGTTAAGGTAAGGCTCCAGACTTTTGAAGAGTTAGCTTTTTGATCTTATGTGATCGTTGAATGTAATATAGTGGTGTCTTACATTGTAATGACAGTTAATTTTGATTAACATTAGTAATGTGTGTGTAGGGTGTTGGGATTTTGTTCGAGGTGTTGTCAGGTCAAAGAAAAATTTGTTTTGTATATAATATAGATGAAGTTTTACAGTTGTATTGAGATATGTTTTTAAAAGGGGGGATAGTTAGGATAGTACACAATTTCAAGTTTAATAAGATGTTGTTTGTGACTTGTATTATGACTTTTACGTCTGACTCGAAAGGGTATTTCCTTAAAAATTAAAAAAAAAAAAAAAAAGGAATGGAAGGGGGGTTTACAAGTGTACATGGTAGAGCTGTAATGGTTTCATGTTATTTGGTGTATTACAGTGATACCAGGTCTACGGACTGTTTGGGTAAGACTTTTGCAGAGACAGTATTGTTCCTGTGTGTTTATGGAATGTAATATGATGTTTAATGTTTATTAAGGCAGTTGTGGTGTTTAATTTTTGTAACATGTGTGAGCAGGGAGATGGGTATTGAGGTGTGGTTAGGTAAAGGCAGTTTTTGTTTTGTGTATAGTTTTGCTGCAGTTTGTAGTTGTATTAAGATATTTTCCAGTACAGATAAGACAACCTAGTATATAGGTTAATACGAAGGAGATTGATTATATTTGTGTTTCGTTTTCTGGTAGGGTGAGGAGCTTATGTATATGTTTCAATATGCGTTTTTGTCATGACATGTATTGTATGTACTGTTTTAAAAAAAAAAAAAAAAGATGGTTAATAACGCCTGGAGGAGAAATAACACTAGATGGTTAATAACTCCTGGAGGAGAAATAACACTAGAGGGTTAATAACCCTGGAGGGTTAGTAACTCAAGAGTATTTAAACCTCTGGAGATTTAATAAGCTTTCTTTGTCAAATTTCAAAAGGGTTTATAGCCCTATACTCCTATATTTAATACAAAATACAAATTATACAAGAGCAAAACTTGCGTAACACTTCCTATGATGCTCAATATTTGCTTACAATATTTTAATTACCATTAGTAAATTCAAATATTTTTTATTAACATTTTATTTTAATAAATTTTCTTTTAATTTTATTACCTGGAGTTTACCTGGAGAGAGTTCCGGGGTCAACGACCCCGCGTCTCGGTCTGTGACCAGGCCTCATGGTGGATCAGGGCCTGATCAACCAGGCTGTTACTGCTGGCCGCACGCAGTCCAACATACGAACCACAGCCTGGCTGGTCAGGTACTGACTTTAGGTGCCTGTCCGGTGGCTGCTTGAAGACAGCCAGGGTCTATTGGTAATCCCCTTATGTATGCTGGGAGGCAGTTGAAGTCTGGGGCCCTGACACTTATTGTGTTGTCCCTCAACGTGCTAGTGGCACCCTGCTTTTCATTGGGGATGTTGCATCGTCTGCCGAGTCTTTTGCTTTCGTAGGAGTGACTCTCGTGTGCAAGTTTGGTACTAATCCCTCTAGGATATTTCAAGTGTATATGATCATGTATCTCTCCCGCCTGCATTCTAGGGAGTACAGGTTTAGGAACTTCAAGCGTTCCCAGTAATTGAGGTGTTTTATCGCAGTTATGTGTGCCGTGGAGGTTCTCTGTACATTTTCAAGGTCAGCAATTTCACCCGCCTTGAAAGGTGCAGTTAGTGTGCAGCAATATTCCAATCTAGATAGAACAAGCGACCTAAAGAGTGTCATCATGGGCTTGGCATCCCTGGTTTTGAAGATTCTCATTATCCATCCTGTCATTTTTCTAGCAGATGCGATTGTTACAATGTTATGGTCCTTGAAGGTAAGATCCTCTGATATGATCACTCCCAGGTCTTTGACATTAGTTTTCCGCTCTATTGTGTGGTTGGAATTTGTTTTATACTCCGATGAAATTTTAATTTCTTCACGTTTTCCATATCTGAGTAATTGAAATTTCTCATCATTGAACTTCATATTGCTTTCTGCAGCCCCTTTAAAGATTTGTTGATGTCTGCTTGGAGACTTGCAGTGTCTTCAACGGTGGACACTGTCATGCAGATTCGGTGTCATCTGTAAGGAAGACACGGCACTGTGGCTTTTATCCCTGTCTATGTCCGATATGAGGATGAGGAACAAGATGGGAGCGAGTACTGTGCCTTGTGGAACAGAGCTTTTCACCATAGCTGCCTCAGACTTTACTCTGTTGACTACTACTCTTTGTGTTCTATTTGTAAGGAAATTATAGATCCATCTACCAACTTTCCCTGTTATTCCTTTATCCGCATTTTGTGTACTATTACACCATGGTCACACTTAGGACACACAGGAGCGACCTGCTCTAAACCCATGCTGCCCTGGGTTGCGTAATTGATGGGTATCTAGATGAGTGGCGATCTTGCTTCTTAAAACCCTTTCAAAGATTTTTATGATATGGGACGTTAGTGCTATTGGTCTGTAGTTCTTTGCCATTGCTTTACTGCCCCCTTTGTGGTGTGGGGCTATGTCTGTTGTTTTTAGTAACTGTGGGAAGACCCCAGTGTCCATGCTCCTCTCCATAGGATGTTAAAAGCACGTGATAAGCGCTTCTTGCTTCCCTCCTTGCTCCCTACGTATTTCAGATATATTGGCCTCTTGTAGCCGCTCTGTTATTCTTTGCCTTCGCCTGTATAGGAGCGCTCTCTCTTTCTAGTTTACATCTCCTCCTTTTCCTTAAGGAATTTGCCTTGAACAAACCTCAAGGCCACAGAGTTAATTTGTTGTAGACATAGGTTACACTATAATATTTGGATAACACTACGGATGTTTATGATTCAAATACTAAAATAATTCCTCGAATTTATTTAGTTTACATGGTTTCAGGTAAAATTATACAAAAAATTTAGAAGGATAATTTGACAAGAATAATAATAGTATGAGCTAGAGAATTATTTAATTTACAAACGAGAAAATAGTTTAATTTTACATTGTAAAAAATACCCAAAATATATTATACTAGTAGGTTGGTAGACAGCAACCACCCAGGGAGGTACTACCATCCTGCCAGGTGACTGTGAAACAGAAACCTGAAACTGTTTTACATGATGGTAGGATTGCTGGTGTCTTTTTTCTGTCTCATAAACATGCAAGATTTCAGGTACGTCTTGCTACTTATACTTACACTTAGGTCACACTATGCAAACATGTACACGTTTATGTATACACACTCATCTGAGTTTTCTTTGATTTTATCTTAATAGTTCTTGTTCTTATTGCTTTTCCCTTTCATATCCATGGGGAAGTGGAATAAGAATCTTTCCTCCGTAAGCCATGCGTGTTGTAAAAGTCAACTAAAATGCCGGGAACAATGGGCTAGTAACCCCTTTTCCTGTATAGCTTACTAAAAAGAAGAAGAAGAAACCGTCAAAGTGGGATGTTTGAATGTGCGTGGATGTTGTGCGAATGATAAGAAAGAGATGATTGTAGATGTTATGAATGAAAAGAAGCTGGATGTCCTGGCTTTAAGTGAGACAAAGCTGAAGGGGTAGGAGAGTTTCAGTGGGGAGAAATAAATGGGATTAGATCAGGGTTTCAAATAGAGTTAGAGCTAAAGAAGGAGTGCAATAATGTTGAATAATCAGTTATGGCAGGTAAAGAAGGAATATAAATGTATAAATTCAAGGATTATGTGGAGTAAAATAAAGGTTGGATGTGAAAAGTGGGTTATAGTAAGTGTTTATGCACCTGGAGAAGAGAGAAGTGTAGAGGAGAGAGAGAGATTTTGGGAAATGTTGAGTGGGTGTGTGGGGAGTTTTGAACCAAGTGAGAGAGTAATTGTGGTTGGGGATCTTAATGCTAAAGTGGGTAAAAATGTTGTGGATGGAGTAGTAGGTAAATTTGGGGTGCCAGGGGTAAATGTAAATGGGGAACCATTAATTGAGCTATGTGTAGAAAGAGGTTTGGTAATAAGTAATACATATTTTATGAAAAAGAGGATAAATAAATATACAAGGTATGATATAGCACGTAAGGAAAGTAGTTTGTTGGATTATGTATTGGTGGATAAAGGTTGATGAGTAGGATTCAGGATGTACATGTTTATAGAGGGCAACGGATATATCAGATCATTATTTGGTTGTAGCTACAGTTAGAGTAAAAGGTAGATGGGACAAAAGAAAATGGCAACAGCAAGTAAGAGAGAGGTAAAGTGTATAAACTAAGGGAGGAGGAAGTTAGGGTGAGATATAAGCAACTATTGGCAGAAAGGTGGGCTAGTGCAAGTAGGAGTAGTGGGGGTTGAAGAGAGTTGGGATAGTTTTAAAAATGCAGTATTAGAATGTGGGGCAGAAGTTTGTGGCTATAGGAGGGTGGGTGCAGGAGGAAAGAGGGTGAGTGGTGGAATGAAGAAGTAAAGGGTGTGATAAAAGAGAAAAGGTAGCTTATGAGAGGTTTTTACAAAACAGAAGTGTTAATAGAAGAGCAGAGTATATGGAAAGTAAAAGAAAGGTGAAGAGAGTTTTGAGAGAGTGCAAAAGAAGAGCGGATGAAAGAATGGGAGAGGCTCTGTCAAGAAATTTTGCTGAAAACAAGAAAAATTTTTGGAGTGAGATAAACAAGGTAAGAAAGCCTAGGGAACGAATGGATTTGTCAGTTAAAAACAGAGTAGGGGAGTTAGTAGATGGGGAGCTGGAGGTATTGGGTAGATGGCGGGAATATTTTGAGGAACTTTTAAATGTCGATGAAAAAAGGGAGGCGGTAATTTCATGTACTGGCCAGGGAGGTACAACATCGTGTAGGAGTGAAGAAGAGCAGGATGTGAGTGTGGGGGAGGTGCGTGAGGCATTACGTAGAATGAAAGGGGGTAAAGCAGCTGGAATTGACGGAATCATGACAGAAATGTTAAAAGCAGGGGGGGATGTAGTGCTGGAGTGGTTGGTATTTTTGTTTAATAAATGTATGAAAGAGGGGAAGGTACCTAGGGATTGGCAGAGAGCATGTATAGTTCCTTTATATAAAGGGAAGGGGGATAAAAGAGAGTGTAAAAATTATAGGGGAATAAGTTTACTGAGTATACCAGGTAAAGTGTATGGCAGGGTTATTATTGAAAGAATTAGAGGTAAGACAGAGAGTAGGATTGCAGATGAGCAAGGAGGCTTTAGAGTGGGTGGGGATGTGTAGATCAAGTGTTTACAGTGAAGCATATATGTGAACAGTACTTAGATAAAGGTAGAGAAGTTTTTATTGCATTTATGGATTTAGAAAAGGCATATGATAGAGTGGATAGGAGCAATGTGGCAAATGTTGCAAGTGTATGGAATAGGTAGTAAGTTACTGAAGGCTGTAAAGAGTTTTTATGAGGATAGTGAGGCTCAGGTTAGGGTGTGTAGGAGAGAGGGCGATTACTTCCCGGTAAAAGTAGGTCTTAGACAGGGATGTGTAATGTCACCATGGTTGTTTAATATATTTATAGATGGGGTTGTAAAGAAGTAAATGCTAGGGTGTTGGGGAGGGGTGGGATTAAATTATGGAGAATTAAATGCAAAATGGGAGTTGACACAGTTACTTTTTGCTGATGATACTGTGCTTATGGGAGATTCTAAAGAAAAGTTGCAAAGGTTAGTGGACGAGTTTGGGAGAGTGTGTAATGGTAGAAAGTTTAAAGTGAACATAGATAAGAGTAATGTGATGAGGGTATCAAACGATTTAAATAAAGAAAAATTGGATATCACATTGGAGAGAGGGATTATGGAAGAAGTAAATGTTTTCAGATATTTGGGTGTTGACGTGTCAGCGGATGGGTTTATGAAGGATGAGGTTAACCATAGAATTGATGAAGAAAAAAAGGTGAGTGGTGCATTGAGGTATCTGTGGAGACAAAAAACGTTATCCATGGAGGCAAAGAAGGGAATGTACGAAAGTATAGTGGTACCAACACTCTTATATGGGTGTGAAGCATGGGTTGCAAATTGCAGCGAGGAGGAGGCTGGAGGCAGTGGAGATGTCCTGTCTAAGGGCAATGTGTGGTGTAAATATTATGCAGAAAATTCGGAATGTGGAAATTAGGAGAAGGTGTGGAGTTACTAAAAGTATTTGTCAGAGGGCTGAAGAGGGGTTGTTGAGGTGGTTTGGTCATTTAGAGAGAATGGATCAAAGTAGAATGACTTGAGAGCGTATAAATCTGTAGGGAAAGGAAGGCGGGGTAGGGGTCGATCCTAGAAAAGGTTGGAGGGAAGGGGTAAAGGAGGTTTTGTGGGCGAGGGGCTTGGACTTCCAGCAAGCATGTGTGACGTGTTTGATAGGAGAGTGAATGGAGACGAATGGTTTGGGACATGACGATCTGTTGGAGTGTGAGCAGGGTAACATTTTGTGAAGGATTCAGGGAAACCAGTTAATTGATTTAATTGGACTTGAGTCCTGGAAATGGGAAGTACATGCCTGCACTTTAAAGGAGGGGTCTGAGATAGTGACAGCTGGGAGACTTTTCTCAGCTGTCGTATCTGAGCTCCTCTGCAAAGACAGTGATTATGTATGAGTGTGGTGAAAGTGTTGAATGACGATGTAAGTATTTTCTTTTTGGGGATTTTCTTTCTTTTTGGGTCACCCTGCCTCGGTAGGAGACGGCCGACTTGTTGAAAAAAAAAAAAAAAAAAATTAACCGACTATAATCTTATCAGCTGGTGAAGGGTTTTTGATCCACAGAATTAGAATTTGCCTTAATTGGCTCAAACAGTATTACTTTCAGATCAATTAAAAATGACCGATGCGATTTCGAGGACGACTGGAAAAATCTGCATGTTTCCATACACGTGGTGTTCTTGTTCATCTACCAGTAAGTCGGACCAGAAAGTCTGTACGGAGACCGATACAGGCTTAGTGCAGAGGTGGGCGGGGCTTAGTGCAGAGATGAGCGGGGCTTAGTGCAGAGGTGGGCGGGGCTTACTGCAGAGGGTGGGCGGAGCCAAGTGGCTGGCAGGTAAGGACGGTAATTGCTTGATCACCAGTTTGACACTCCCAACAAATATCTTTATACTGAGATTATTATTACTAGCCACACTTTATCCACTTATACCATTTATTAAATAAATATATCAGAAATAAGATGTATAAGATAAAAGCATAATAAAGACTGCCAAAATAATAATATACATAATATGAGAGGCAGTCATCAGAGACCTTTGTCTAGCGATGTTTCTGCTTATAACTGTACAGTTTTCTCTATTGCCTTTTTTGGTATACTCAAAAAAACGGTGTTTTAACACGAGAAACAATAAGAAATCACTTAAAAAAAGAATGCAAGAAAAAGACCAAAATAGGGGATTTTCATGAATCTTTTGACGTAAATGAGGCGTGAGCGCGTCTCCGCGATTATCTCGAAAGTAAGATTTTGGCCATTGTTTGATCCCCCTCCATTATTAATGATTAAATTGAAATGATTTTTTAAGGGAACATAAAGCAAAGTGTGTTTGTATTTACAAAGGTAAAAAGTTTGGAATATCTCAAATATTTTTTATTTTGTGGGGGTAAAAGGCAGATATTTTGAGTGTCAAAAGCGTTACAAATTTATTTTTTTTCGGCATGAAGATAAGCTATCTTACATTCCCTTGAATCCATAAGTACTTCGTGTTAGACGTATTCAGAATGGGAAGTGTCCCCAGTGCCGCAAGTGCCACCAGACCGGGAATACGATGCTGCCATTTGTCATAATCAGTATTTTTCTCTATCTCTGTTGTTTGTTGGCCGATCTTTTGAAACTTTTCACATCCTGTTAAGCATGCTTCTAAACGTATACCAAAAAGCAAAAAAATCGGGCGAAAAAACGGAAGTGCCATGAGCTTTTTTAGACCCTTGAATATTAACCTTTGGTGTTGATTCACCGGGAATTCTCCCGGCCCGGGTCTTTCAGATGGCGACCCCGGGTCCGGCCCCCCGGCGTGGGAGTATCGGGACCTATGTCTCCCATGGGAGGGGATACACCTCAGGGTGGGACCAACTGGCCCCAGGCCTAGCCATTTCCCCCCCCCCACGAGGCATGGAGGAGGGGAGATGCTAGGGCCCGGGGTCTCCACCTTCCCTAACGGGGGAAAGGGAGGACGGCTGCAGATGGTGCAACCCGCCTTGGCACCTCCCGGGCCCGAAGGCTGGGCATGGTGATCGACCTGGATATTAACCTCTTTCCCAGGAGTAAAACTTGTCCATTAATTCTTATTACTGCTCCAACATTAACATTATGCCTCTAGGACAATTATGTTTTGGTTTTTAAAAAATGTAATCTGCCATCGTTTTTCCCGGTTAAACGACGGTGGTGATTAAAGCAAAGCAGCTAGCATTTCCTCTTTCACTTAAGTATATGATAGTGAGCATTGCATAGTCATTGGTTTTTGGAAGTGGTGAAGAATCTATTGGAGTAAATATTCAGTAACAATGGGGCCCGGCCAATAAGATTTCTTTGTTGAGGACCGGCATCGACTTAGTGACTATAGAAGCTGTTCCACTGAGAACTACTTTATAAAATCCATCATTAAGATTGTAGGTGTAGCAAACTGTCAGCGACTTCAAGTGCTTACAGTTTTCCCGAAAGTTCTTGGTGGCACACTCGGTTGAGTGCTATTTTTGTGCCAAAACATTATCAAGGGTTTTACATTTGTGTCCAACATTAGATATATTTCAATAGCTTCACATCACTGTAAACGCCACCTACTCTTTTTTTTTAAATTCTTGATCATGATCATGTTCTTAACCGTCCATAAATCTTTTAGAATAATTCTTGTTATTAGGAGAACTAGCTTATTCCTAATGTGTGGGGATATGATGGGTTCAGTTCTATAATACGTCTTCCTAGCTGCTAGCAAAGCCTCTAACGTAAGCGACTTAGAGTACCTTAGTTTCACCGTAATTTCACAGACTTTCGTAATTTCCTCGTCGAGAAAGTCGGAGCCGTAAACTCGTAAGGCTCTTAAAATATAGTGACAAACACTACGTATTTTTTACACTGGTCTCATTATTGGAGTAGTAATGGATATAGGAATAAACATTTGTGTCTTCCATTATACACTGTATATCAAAACATCTAGAAGGGGAAGTATGTAATCGTATTCCTTTTCGTCTGTTAAGTTAACAGGCAGGACAAGTGGAATAAGTCTCGGGAAAATAAATCCATGTCTAAAAATCCGGCAATAAGCACAAGATGTCATCCACGTAAGTGAACCTTCTGGCCATTAAATGTTTTGTGTATAATACTTTCCACCAATACAAACTTGCATTCAACTAAACACAGCTTAATTGTGTAATGATGTTGTTGAGGAACGGCCTGGGGACCTCATCCAGGTTATCTTCTAAATATTATAAAAATTGCAAGCAGAGATTAAGTAAACAGCAGTGACGTCATTCGTGATAATATTATGTAGTTTATTAATGAGGTCTACGTTGTTATCATATGGACTTCCTAGATGGTAACTGCCATTGAAATTAATAGTTCAAACAGAAACATGGACGAGTCCTAGAACCACCGTAACTAACAATATGGACAAGTCCTAGAACCACCGTAATTAACATATGGACAAGTCCTAGAACCACCGTAACTAACAATATGGACAAGTCCTAGAACCACCATAACTAACAACATGGACAAGTCCTAGAACCACCGTAACTAACAATATGGACAAGTCCTAGAACCACCATAAATAACAACATAGACATGTCCTAGAACCACCGTAACTAACAATATGGACAAGTCCTAGAACCACAGTAACTAACAACATGGACAAGTCCTAGAACCACCATAACTAACAATATGGACAAGTCCTAGAACCACCATAAATAACAACATGTACAAGTCCTAGAACCACCGTAACTAACAAAATGGACAAGTCCTAGAACCACCGTAACTAACAAAATGGACAAGTCCTAGAACCACCGTAACTAACAACATGGACAAGTCCTAGAACCACCGTAACTAACAATATGGACAAGTCCTAGAACCTCCGTAACTAACAACATGGACAAGTCCTAGAACCACCGTAACTAACAACATGGACAAGTCCTAGAACCACCGTAACTAACAAATGGACAAGTCCTAGAACCACCGTAACTAACAACATGGACAAGTCCTAGAACCACCGTAGGTAACAATATGGACGAGTCCTAGAACCACCGTAACTAACAATATGGACAAGTCCTAGAACCATTGTAACTAACAATATGGACAAGTCCTAGAACCACCGTAACTAACAATATGGACAAGTCCTAGAACCACCGTAACTAACAATATGGACAAGTCCTAGAACCACCGTAACTAACAATATGGACAAGTCCTAGAACCACCGTAACTAACAATATGGACGAGTCCCAGAACCACCGTAACAATATGGACAAGTCCTAGAACCACCGTAACTAACAATATGGACGAGTCCTAGAACCACGTAACTAACAATATGGACAAGTCCTAGAACCACCGTAACTAACAATATGGACAAGTCCTAGAACCACCGTAACTAACAATATGGACAAGTCCTAGAACCACGTAACTAACAATATGGACTAAGTCCTAGAACCACCGTAACTAACAATATGGACAAGTCCTAGAACCACCGTAACTAACAATATGGACAAGTCCTAGAACCACGTCAATAACAATATGGACAAGTCCTAGAACCACCGTAACTAACAATATGGACAGTCCTAGAACCACTAACTAACAATATGGACAAGTCCTAGAACCACCGTAACTAACAATATGGACAAGTCCTAGAACCACCGTAACTTAAAATATGGACAAGTCCTAGAACCACCGTAACTACAATATGGACAAGTCCTAGAACCACCGTAACTAACAATATGGACAAGTCCTAGAACCACCGTAACTAACAATAGGTCTCGCTGAGGAACCTGTTTAATGGGATTTAATTAATACATGCAGTTAAGGGGTTGTCGCAGATCTAGCTGATAATGGTTAAACCAATCCATCATTACCGTTAAGTAACGTTATAAGCTTTTTATTGAACTTGTCATTAACCACGTCAAGAAGGTACTAGTCATTAACCACGTCAAGAAGGTACTTATCATTAACCACGTCAAAAAGGTGCTTATCATTAACCACGTCAAAAAGGTACTAGTCATTAACCACGTCAAGAAGGTACTTATCATTAACCACGTCAAGAAGGTACTAGTCATTAACCACGTCAAGAAGGTACTAGTCATTAACCACGTCAATAAGGTACTTATCATTAACCACGTCAAGAAGGTACTAGTCATTAACCACGTCAAGAAGGTACTTATCATTAACCACGTCAAGAAGGTACCTATCATTAACCACGTCAAGAAGGTACTTATCATTAACCACGTCAAGAAGGTACCTATCATTAACCACGTCAAGAAGGTACTAGTCATTAACCACGTCAAGAAGGTACCTAGCATTAACCACGTCAAGAAGGTACCTATCATTAACCACGTCAAGAAAGTACTAGTCATTAACCACGTCAAGAAGGTACTTATCATTAACCACGTCAAGAAGGTACCTATCATTAACCACGTCAAGAAGCTACTAGTCATTAACCACGTCAAGAAGGTACCTATCATTAACCACGTCAAGAAGATACCTATCATTAACCACGTCAAGAAGGTACTAGTCATTAACCACGTCAAGAAGGTACCTATCATTAACCACGTCAAGAAGGTACCTATCATTAACCACGTCAAGAAGGTACTAGTCATTAACCACGTCAAGAAGGTACCTATCATTCGCTTTTGACCAGAGCTTTGGTAAGATGGGGAAGGAAGAAGGATAGGTAAGGGTGGAAATTGGGAAAAAAAGGGAGTGTGTGTGGAGGAAGGATAAAAAAAGGGAAGTGGCCCAACCACTTTGGGCATAATATATGTGTTTAGTGGTATATCAAAGGGAATATATCAAAAAGGGGCATAACATTTGCCCAACAGTGTCACACAGATATAACAAAGTTATAGTTGCATGACTCTGTATCGGCAAAGGGTATACTAAGTGCAATTTTTTTTTTTTTTTTTTTTTTTTTTAAATTGCTGGACATAAATTAAAAAGGGCGATAGCAAGGCAGTGATGGTTGTACAAACTGCTA
>WNWK01038954.1:0-17683 GCA_009830355.1 Cherax destructor
GTATTGCTTGAAAATATTTGTTCTTAAAAGAGTGTTTTGTTTTGATGAATGATATTTATTGCAATTTATTTAATAAAACTATTAAATAAATTTCCTTAATCTCACCCTTTATATTCACCCATCCTTTCTCCCAAGGTAGATCAAATTGACTAGACATCCCACTGTGTGAGCGAAACGTTATCAATAGAGGCTCGTACTACTACAAGGACCCCGATTGAAATAAGTCACCTCGAAATTTTGGGTTATCCTAGGTAATTTGCACATACATACTGTACGTGTTGTTACTATGTATGAGAGAGAGAGAGAGAGAGAGAGATTTCTTGGGATTTTTGTTAAACTGTATTTATGTGTACCTGTAAGTAAATAAACTTTCATTTCTCTCTCCCTGTCCGTCACTCAATAAAGCATTTGATCACCGGATCGAGGTCTTCCTCTAAGTTACCGGTTCACCACGCAATAAATAAATAATTACCATGTACGTATGTAGTATACACACACAACCCGCACATATAAAAGAGAGGAGCTTACGACGACGTTTCTGTGTGTTAGTGTGACTTTGTAAATGGTCCAAGTCGGGCCGAAACGTCGTCGTAAGCTCCTCTCTTTTATATGTGCGGGTTGTGTGTGTATTGTTCCAGTCACGGTATTGTGCCTTTTTTGTTATTTATGGACCCCGCAGGTAAGCGTCTTATTCTTTCTAACTTTTTTAATGTTCTTCCTTCGTTTAAACCCGTCTTTCGTTCTTATGAGGCTGCTCTTATTGCCACCAGGCGTCGTAAGAATCAGCTTCGCTTTCTACGTGACTGTCTTGCTGAGCAGGTTCTGCCCCCTTCCTTTTCCCATTTCCTGAAACCCAACCCTCTGGGCACTCCCTTTCCTGATCATGCCCGTCTCCTACTCCAACAACTCATTATTTCTACTAAGTCTCAGGTTGAAGATGCCTTCTTTACTCTCCGTCAGCGTCAACATGCTCTCTTTGCTTCTCTTCCACAAGATCTCTGTAACCTTCTCACTACCGTCGCTTTTGACACTGCTCGCCTGAATTCACAAATGCATTCCTCTAAACTACAGAACAAACTTCAACGTCTCATCTCAGATAGTCCTTGGTCTAAATTCTCCCTTACCGACTGTGTTACTAATCTGTCTTCTGTCACACTCTCCCAACATGAGCTTGAACTGCTTGGTTTTGGTCTTTCCTTTGCCACTTCACCTGCCCCTCGCGCTGGTATTGATATGATTAGCTCTTTTGACTCTTTTCGTCAGTCTCGCTCTCGTAATAATAATCTTCCTGATTTATCCACTTTTCGTGGCGCTCTCCTTCCTGCTCTTGATAGCCTGTTTTCTAAAAACCATCACCTTCCTCGCCGTTATCAACTTGCCCTTTCTGCCCTTAAATCCAACGCTAACATTGTCATACTCTCTTCTGATAAAGGTAATTCGGTTGTTATCCTTGATCATGAGGATTACCTCCATAAAGCCGATGTCTTGCTCTCTGACTCACGTACCTACACTCCTCTCGTTTCCAACCCTCTTGATCGTATCAAGAGAACTTTCAACAAGAAACTTAAGACTCTCTCCGACCTCTGCCCTTCTGACTTTAACCTTGTTCATCGTTTTCGTGTCATCTGTCCCTCTCTGCCCTATTTCTATGGCCTTCCCAAACTCACAAACCTGATATTCCTCTACGTCCCATCATATCTTCTAGAGGTTCTGTCTCTTATTCTCTTGCGTCCTGGCTAGCCAAAACCCTCACTCCTTTTCTTGGTATTTTTTCTCCTGCCCACCTTCGTCACTCTCAAGACTTCATCGAACGTGTTCGCTCTCTCCCGACCTGTAAGATGCTTAGTCTTGATGTCGAGTCCCTCTTCACTAATGTCCCTCTGGATGATGTCCTTAATTTTCTCGAGAGAAGGCCAATGAAGGGTTACTTCATCTCCCTATACCTACTGATGTCTTTCTTGATCTTATCCGACTTTGCGTGGACTCTAACTCCTTTTCCTTTCAAGGTAAATATTATTCTCAAACCTTTGGTGTCGCTATGGGCTCTCCTCTATCTCCTGTTCTTGCTAATCTTTATATGGAATACTTCGAGACTGTTCTTCTTCCCACTATTGATGTACGTCCTTCACTCTGGCTCCGCTATGTAGATGACATCTTTGCTCTTTGGCCTCATGACTTAAGTCTCTTCCAACCTTTTCTTGATGCTCTTAATAATCTTGCCCCTTCCATTAAGTTTAAAGCTGATTGGGAATCTAATTCTTGCTTCCTTTCCTTGATGTTCATGTCCACCGTTCAGTTACAGGTTTTGCCTTCTCCGTGTACCGCAAGCCTATGCACAGTGGCATGTACATTCATTACTTCTTTATCATGCCTCCTCTGTCAAGAAGAGTGTTCTTATCTCCTCTTTTTCCGTGCTCTCCGCATCTGTGATCCTCAGTTTCTTGAAGCAGAAATTTCCACTCTTCATAATTCTTTTCCCGCCTGGGCTACCCTTCCCATTTCATAGACTCTGCTTTCTCTCGTGCTAAACGGACTTTCTTCTCTCCTAAACCCTCTACTCCTGAGAACTCTCCAGTCCTCTGCCTTCCCTACATCTCTGGTTTTCTAATCTCAGCAACTCTCTCGTTCCTTAGACATCAAACTTACCTTTCGCCAAACTAACACTCTTCGCACTAATCTAGTTCATACCTCCCCTACCTCCACAGATTCTCCTGGTGTCTACTCTATTTCTTGCTCCTCCTGTCCTCTTCAGTACTTCGGAGAAACTGGCCGATCTCTTTCTGACAGACTCAGGGAGCACAAAAATAGTGTTAGGCTTGCCGACACTAATAATGCTCTTTTCTGTCATGTCAGAGATCACAGTCATCCCATTGATTGGTCTTCTGCTAAAACTGTCTACCCTACGTCTAACTTTCATAGTCGCCGCCTGGTTGAATCCTCCCTTATACACAACTTTCCCTGTATGAATCTTAGCCCTGGCTTTGTCTCTGTTGATGCTTTCCTCTCTCATTACATTGTTAAATGCTCTAAACTTCAGAACACCCGTGACTTAACCTGATTCCTTCCCTGTCTTATCTTCCCCCTTCTCCTTTTTTCTCCTTGGGTTTTCCTTTCTTTCTGTTCTTTCTTTTGCCTTGTATTTTCCTTCATTTTTTCGCTTTTCTTCCCTCTCGTACCCCCTTGCGGGCCGCTAGCCTCATAGCAGTGCTCCTTCCCATATGACTGTCTACTCTACTACCTTTACTACTACCTTTACTACTACCACTACTACCACTACTCCTACATTTCCCCACTCTCTTGTACCCTCCCCTGTCTGCCTGCCTATAAATACCCTTCCTCTGTCTCTGTGTGATCGCCTCCCTGCACGAAAGAATCACCGAGGCCACTGAGGCATGCTGCCAACGTACCACCTCCAGGATCTACCAACAGTACAAACCTACCAGGGAAATAAAAGACAGCATGAACAATTACCAAGCTGAATGCAGAAGGCACCTCCACTCAGGCCAACCCACGCGCATCGTACTCCATAGAATGAGAAGGGAATTAATAACCCTAATCACCCAGCACAAAAGGGACCTATGGAAATACCTTGTGCTCCAAGCCAATCAGTATAAGCGCCAACCAGAACGTTTCTGGAGCAAGATCCGTAGATTACTGGGGGCTAAGCCCTCACCCACTCAACTCCTCACACACTCATTCACTAATGAGGTTGGTGAGGATGTAACCACCTTGCTTGAGGACCCACAGGATCAAGCTAATCTGATGAGGGAGTGTGGAAGAAAATTCTTCTCACAATGTCAGCGGAAGATTCAACAACAACCACTACCTGTGGGTTAATCAGTGGCGTGACGAAAATCGGGAAGACTTCCATCCTGTACCAACAATTGACACATCTTCTCTCGAACCCGAGCACCCTCTCACAAGGCCAATCACCCTTAAGGAAATGACCCAAGTCATGGGACGAATGAGAAATAAGGCCCCTGGCCCCTCAGGCATAACAGTAAAACAGTTAAAATACCTACCCCGAAATTGCAAGATGTCCCTATTAAACATCTTAAATGCTATCCTGGCGTCTGGCCACTTCCCTACATCATTCAAAACAGCTAAAATGATCTTCATCTCAAAACCCAACAAGGACACCCGTAACCCAGAAAACTATAGACCTATCTCCCTACTCGAAGTCGCCGGCAAAGTCTTCGAAAAAATCATTTCCAATAGACTGAACTACTACATGGAATTCAACCACCTCTTCTCCGAAAAACAGTTTGGTTTCAGGTCCCACCGTGGTACGCAACAGGCTATCAGCATCATCTTTGATGCTGCTGTTAGCCTGAGGAATCAGGGACACCTGGCCCTGATTGCTACAAGGGACGTTCACAAGGCCTTCGACAGCCTCTGGCACGATGGGCTTATATTCAAACTGGCAGATCTACCAGACCACAACTGGACCTTCCTCAGACTCATATTCAATTTCCTTACGGGCAGAAGCATCATCCCCAACTTTAACGGCAAATCTGCAGTCCCATTCACCCCAACAGCTGGTGTACCACAAGGCTCATGCCTTAGCCCCATACTCTTCAATATCTATGTAAATGACCTCCCACAACCTGAACATAATGACACCATCATCACCCAATTTGCAGACGATGTTGTTCATGTAGTGTCGTCCGCCCCCATAACAGGTGCAACAAAATACAGGAGGGTAATAGCGAAAATGAATGAGGAACTACGAAGAACTGCTAACTGGGAGAAAAAGTGGAGAGTCACTACCAACCCAGAGAAAGTCCTCATCAGTACCATTGGCTGTCTCCCAACAACCATTGAAGATAAAGGGGGTATCTCCATAAGAGGTACAAGGGTTGATATCAGAAACCCGAACAAAATCCTGGGATATGAGATCGACAGACTACTTAACTCTACCTCACACATCTCTAAAAAAGTGAACCTGGCAAAAGCCCGCCTCGGCCAACTATTCAGATTCAATGAAGCCCCCCCCCACATCAAGAAGCACCTATATAAGATGATGATCAGACCTCTGTTGGAATACCCTTGCGTACCCCTATCACTAACAACTAAAACCAACAAGCTGCGGCTTCAACGAGTCCAGAACAAAGCTCTCCGCTTTATCACTGGGACCAGGTTGAGAGACAGAATCAGAAGTGAAGACCTACATGTACAACAAGAAATCACTGCAATTAATGTAAGGATAGATAAACTAGCGAAAAAACAGCTGTACGACATGCAAGAACTATATGTACCTGACAGAGAAAACCCCCCAACCTGTAAACACATCCGATTACATCATCACCACACCCCCACCGAACCCAAAGAATGACTCTGCAACAAAGAGTTAAGCGCTACATTCACAATGATAACTACCAAAGACCAAGAATTCTGAGTGATCTCCCCATTGAACCAGAAGGGTGGATACCTCCAGACCCAGTCTATGTTTAACAGCATAGATTAATACTCCCCATTATGGGTGACCTACCATTTCCAAATTACATCTTACAACCAACATTGTAACACCTACGAACTTCCTATACTAGGACACCACCTCAGAAACAGCTTGTCAGCTCCGGGCTAACCACCAATACCATCATGAGCCCAGCAACTACCACCTGTTGCAGCAGAAACTGCTTGACCAGCTCCGGGCTACCATCCAGCAGCACCGAATAGCCCAGCAAATACCACCTGTTGCAGCAGCCTTGCCTGAAAAAAAAAAAAAAAAAAAAAAAAAAATTAAAGTGTACTTCAAATAATATGCTTTTTTCCAACTCAGTCACATGCTATGAGACAACAGTGTACCTGTGTGTGACTGATGGGTTAAAGGCATATCCTCCCCTTAAAATTTACTTATGTACTACTCTACATACACACACACATATTATGTTGCACCAAAGTGGATAGGCCACTTACCTTTACAACCCTAACCTCTCCCCCCCATCCCACCTATTTCCCAATTTCCATCCTTACCCATCCTTCTTCCTTCCCCACCTTACCGACGCTCAGGTCAAATCCAGCTCCAGCTGTGTTAGTGTGACTTTGTAAATGGTCCAAGTCGGGCCGAAACGTCGTCGTAAGCTCCTCTCTTTTATATGTGCGGGTTGTGTGTGTATTGTTCCAGTCACGGTATTGTGCCTTTTTTGTTATTTACGTATGTAGTAAGATGAGTTTTCTTAGATCAGTTTATGCTTCCACCATCTCTTGAAAATCATTTTCTTTATTGTGAAATATGGGAAACTATTTTAATTAAGTAATCTTTAGTTATTTATGTCGATGGAATTTAATACATATGTATAAATATTTATAATGTTTTAGATAGTAAATATAAAACTGAACCTTGAAATATAACCCTACAAAACAGGCACACAGTATGTATTAAATTTATTCTCATGTTAAGTTAGGTAAGGTTTGTCAGGAAACAGAACAAGTGTTTACTTCTGATGCAGGCCTTAGTAATATAATTTGTTGTCTGGATTTTTAACCAAGGATTGGTTAATTAACCACACAGGATAACCCAAGAAAGGCAGTGCGCCTCATCGAGGGACTCCCTGTCTTATTTTCATTGTGGTCTTGAATCTTGTCTGCCAGGATGCGACCCACCCACTCCAGTCGACTAGCACCCAGGTACCTATTTGCTAGCTAGGTGAACGGGACAATAGGTGTAAGGAAACACGCCCAATGTTTACACCCCTTCCGGGGATCGAACGACGGACACTCAGCAAGAGCTTTGCCTACCAGGCAGCTGAAGCTGTTACTCAGCTGACTGACCGAGATCTTTCGCTGGCTTACCGGTCCACGCCTTTAAAAATCTAGGTTATAGGTATAACCATAAAATTTGCATGTACTAAATTTATTCCCATAAGGAATGATGTAAAATAGACTAGTCCTTTTAGACCCCCAAAATTAAACTTACAAAAGCATTTAAAAAATAAACTTACATAAAAGGGTGAGTTTGGGGACCATCGTAAATCGAGGTACCACTGTATTTTGTAAAATCTCCGTTAAATTGCTTGAGAAAGTGTTTTATTTCATGCAAATGGGAATCTATGTTTGTTAAAACAAACACTAATGTATGTGCAGGGAATTATGCAAAGTTGCAAACATCCCGTAATAATACCAGTATACGCAGGTCGGATGCTAAACCCGAAGGGTTCACAGTTGTAAACGTGAAGGAAGTGTTACCAGGTGAACACGCCACTCGACAATAACGTCCACAGCAATTCTCTTATAAACATATTTCCAGATAAGGATTAATGCAATGGGTTACAATGAGCACTAAGCTTGCTGTAATCAATTACTGCACGATACAGTGCTGGAGCTTTCTACCATCTGCAGCTCACAAGGCTGCCATTCCCACAAGTGGGCAATGGCTGACCAGGGACCTAGCTTCTCCCTAGGAGCCCCATGAGGGCGGGGAATATGGCTAGGCATGGGGACAGTTGGTCCCCGAAGATGAGGAGGTACTTGTACTTCATCCAATGGAAGACATAGGTCTGGAGACACTCCCACGACAGGGAGCCAAGGCCGGGTCACCTTCTGGACAAGACCTGCGCCGGGAGAGTACCGGCGAATCAACGACAATACTGAAAGGGCCATAACACCTATGTGTCAAATGTGTTGTTACCAGCCATCATCAACTACACATACGGGTACCTAGGTGTTAGTTGACTGGTGTAGGTTGCATTATTTGGGAACAAGATTGAAGGACCCCAGTAATAATAGTATCTTTACTACTACAAGTACATGTACATAGTATACAGGCCTAGCTGACATCAATGACATACTACTAGTATATAGAAATCCGCTTATGAAGAGCATTTTGTGGAAATTAGGCCCGTTTTGTCCCAGGATGCGACCCACACCAGTTTGACTAACTCCCAGGTACCCAATGTTTCTACCCTCGCTGGGAATCAAACCTATACCCTCGCCGTGTGAAGCGAGAGATTTAAACACCGGGCACCGTCCTCGATGACGCACTGTCATTATAAAAATAATACTAAAAATTATATTGATTTTCACAAGTACACGATACAACTTATACACACCAAGCTGACATCACAGGTATACACAAATACATTTACATACATTATCATACATAGCAGCATATGTGCAGAGAACCTAGGATAACCCAAAAAAGTCAGACAGAGTGACTTATTTCCATTGGGGTCCAGGTTATGCAGAGCATTATGGGCAATTAGGTTAATCTTGTACCCCAGGATGCGACCGACGCAAGTCGGCTAATACCCAGGTACCTTCTTGCTGCTATCTAGATGAACAGGGACAACACGTGTAAAGAAAGACGTCCAGTGTTTCCACCCATATCGAGGATTGAACCAAGGACACTCAGTGTGTGAGCTGAATACGATACCATAACGTGGATAACCCTCCGGGCAAAAATCTGAGCAAATCTTATCTTACGTGTATCATAAAAGAAATTCTTCAAAGCTAAAGTGTTACGTAGTTATTGATGGAGGTTCTATAGTGCCTGGTGGAAATGTGAAGCAATTAGGTTCGATCCAAGGAAGAACATAAGAAAGAAGGAACACTGCGGAAAGTCTACTGGCCCATGCGAGGCAGGTCCAAATCTCCCACCGGCTTAAGCTAATGCCCCGACCCAGGCAGGTCAGGTTACATCACTTAAGGAAGGAGCACGGCATCTGACCTAGTAGCACAAGCTAGTCAGGACCAACTCACACCCACCCGCACCCACTCATATACTATTTATCTAGCCTATTTTTAAAACTACACAACGTTTTAGCCTCTATAACTGTACTCGGGAGTTTGTTCCACTCATCGACAACTCTATTACCAAACCAATGCTTCCCTACATCCTTCCTGAATCTGAATTTATCCAACTTAAAGCCATTGCTGCGAGTCCTGTCAATACTAAATATTTTTAGCACGCCTTTTACATCCCCTTTATTTATTCCTGTTTTCCACCATTTATACACCTCAATCATATGTCCCCTAATTCTACACCTTTCTAGAGAGTGCAGATTCAGGGCCCTCAGTCATTGCGAAGATTTCTGATACATGGGATCAACTTAATCATCCTCCTTTGTACGTTTTCCAGAGCATTTATATCCATTCTGTAATAAGGTGACTAAAACTGTGCAGCATAATCTAGATGAGGCCTAACCAAGGATATATAGAGTTGAAGAACAACCTGAGGACTCCTATTATTTATGCTTGTTGACATGAAGCCAAGGATTCTGTTCCCTTTATTGCAAACACTTATGCACTGCTGTCTTGGTTTTAGATTACTGCTAACCAGAACTCCTAAATCCTTTTCGCAATCAGTAGTATTAAGATCTACATTATTTAGTTTATATGTGGCATGGTTATTGTCCTGTGCAATATTTAGAACTTTGCATTTATCTATATTAAACTGCATCTGCCACTTCTCTGACCACTGCATCAGTCTATTCAAATCTTCCTGGAGTGCTCTAATGTCCTCATTTGAATGAATTGGACGGCCTATTTTGGTGTCATCGGCAAACTTGCTTATGTCGTTATTTATTCCCTCATCTATGTCGCTTATGTAGATTGTGAACAACAATACTGACCCCTGTGGAACACCGCTTGTGACGCTTCCCCACTCTGATTTCTCCCCATTTATGCAAACTCTCTGCTGCCTATTTGTCAACCATGCCTCTATCCAGGAAAAAATTCTCCTATTCCGTGTGCCTTAATTTTCCTCAATAGTCTCTGATGTGGGACTCTATTAAAAGCCTTACTGAAGTCCATATGCACAATATCATATTCATTACCATGATCTACCTCCTCAAATACCTTAGTGAAAAAAAGTTATTAAATTTGTAAGGCAGGAACGCCCTTTTGTAAAACCGTGCTGAGATTTATTGATTAATTTATGCTTTTCAAGATGGCTACGAATTGCCTCGGCAATTATTGATTCCATAAATTTTCCCACTATGGAGGTTAGTTAGGCTTATTGGTCTATAGTTCGAAGCTAAGGACCTGTCACCTGCTTTGAAAATAGGGGTCGTTCACCATGCCCAGCCCTTCTAGGGCAGGGTAGGTGCCAAGGCTGGAGCTTGCTACCATCTGCGGCTCGCATGCCCTTCCCGTCAGCCTCCTTGGGGCGGGGAAGGTGGCAGACCAGAGTGGCCTATCATCTATCTACCTACCTGCCTCGTGCTTGTGGGCGAATATGGCTAGGCCTGGGACCAGTTGGTCCCGCCGCTGAGGGGTACCCCCTCCCATGGGAGACTTAGGTCTCTGCTACTCCCACGCCAGGGAGCCGGAGCCGGGTCGCCATCTGGTAAAGACCCGGGCCGGGAGATTTCCCGGTGAATCAACACCTCCTCCTTTGAAAATATGTACATATTACATTTGTCATTTTCCACTTATCTGGCACCATACCAGTTTGCAGTGATATGTTGAAAAGATTAGCCATAGGTTTGCTAAGCTCCTCTTTACATTCCTTTAGAACCCTTGCATACAGTTCATCAGGGCCTGGGGATTTGTTAGGTTTTAATTTATCTATTTGTCTAAGGACCATGTCACTTGTGACCCTAATCGTGCATAGTTTACTATCGTCCTGTTCTACATAATTTATTATTTCTGGAATATCGCTATTATCTTCCTGTGTAAAAACTGAGAGGAAGTAAGAGTTAAAAATCTACACATTACCTTATCACTGACGGTGAGCTGACTTGAGTAACTTTCGAGTGGGCCTATCTTGTCCCTAATCTTACTTCTGTATACCTGAAAAAATCATTTTGGGTTAGTCTTCGATTCTCTTGCAACTCTAACCTCATAGTCTCTTTTTGCTTTTCTTATTCCCTTTTTTATTTCCCTCTTCAACTGAATATATTGATTACTTAATTGCCCCTCTCCTCTTTTGATTCGCCTATATATGCTTCTCTTTTGACCAATGAGATGTTTTAATCTATTGTTCATCCATTTAGGATCATTTTTGCTTGATATCATCTCCCTATTAGGAACATAAGTTGTCTGAGCAGCTGGAAAACGTCATATTGGCAATCACCACCTACCTGACCCACTGTCAGGTCATTCCAGTTCAGCCCACCCAGGTAATTTTTCAGTCCTATGAAATCAGCCAGGCAGAAGTCAGGGACAGACACTTGATTGCCATTATTAGGGTAATTCCATGATATATTAAAACTGAGTGATTTGTGATCACTTTCCCCAAGCTCATCATTAACCTCAAGATTATTAATTAGCGATTCCCTGCTGGCAAGAACCAAGTTTAGCAGGTTATTTCCTCTAGTTGGTTCTGTCACCAACTGTTTCAAAAAACAATCCTGAATCGTATGAAGAAAGTCACTTACTTGACTCTAAATTTCCTGTCAAATTGCTCCAGTCATTTTGTCTAAAGTTGAAATCTCCCATTAGCACAACATTTTCCTATGTAGATGCCTTACGAATTTCATCCCATAGAAGTTTACTGCACTCCCTATCAAGATTTGGGGGCCTGTAAATCACACCCAAAGTAAGTTTTACACAGCCCTCAAGAAGCTGTAACCAAACAGATTCAGTGGCTGACGCTTCTAATTTTATATCTTGTCTAACACAACAATTTAAATTGTCACTGACCTACATCGCTACTCCACCACCCTTCCTGTTGACCCTATCAGTGTGGAATAATTTATAGCCCTGTATGTGACATTCAGAAGGCAACTCTCTATCTTTCAGATTGAGCCAGGTCTCTGTTATAGCAATAATATCTATGTTTCCTGCACTTGCAATTAATTTTAGCTCATACATCTTATTTCTTACACTCCTGCTATTAGTATAGTAAACCTTAAGGAGCTAGTCTCTTGTTTCCCTCTGCTGTCTCCCTTTGTTTGCTGACCTGATCCATTGTCTTTATTTGTAACTTTATGATGAATTTCTTTTATACACTTACTGTTTTCAGCCTAGTGTTGCAAACTGACTGTTTCCCACACACACCCATACCTCTATCAGTTTAAAATCCTAGGCATATCAGCAATGGCCCTCTCGATCGAGTTGGCAAGTGCTTCCACCCCTGTCCCAGAGAGATGTACCCCATCCCTTGCATACATATCATGTTTGCCATAAAGTTGTCCCAGTTGTCAATGAATGGGATTGCAAGTTCCTTGCAGTATCTGTCTAGCCAGCAATTTACACCAATTGCCCTAGACAACCATTCATTTCCCACTCCCCTTCTAGGCAAGATGCTACATATAATTGGGACCCCTCCCTTAGACTTAATTAGCTCTATAGCTGACCTGTACTTATCTAGCAGCTCTTCTCTCCTACCCTTCCCAATATCATTTCCACCAGCACTGAGACAGATAATGGGCTTGTTCCCATTACCTGACATGATATTATCCAACCTGTTGACTATGTCACCAACACCAGCTCCAGGGAAGAACACCTTCTTATTCCTATTACAGAAAGCACGGTCCATATATCTTACCTGTGAGTCACCTACCACAAGAATTCGCTTACCTCTATTAGCAGGGGAAGTAGTACCTTTACCTTCACTAGCCACTGAAGTACACTCATCCTGAAGAATAGAGAAGCGATTTCCTACCTTCAAATCTTCTCTCTTAACTCACTGGCATCAAGGAACCTCCTTTTATTAAGAGTGATTCTTTCGAGTGTGAAACCTAGCTTCGCTCTTGATTAAGACCCGTAAACACTATTGTTTCCTAATGAATATACCACAAAAACACCATTAGTGGAGGGTGCCTTGATGCTGGAGACTTTTTGATCCTCCCCTTCCCCCCAAAAAAAACAATATTGCTGCCCTCTCGCTGGATGAAACATGATTATATATGTCATTCTTCAAGTGCTGGATAACCCTTTCAGGGTTACCATTTCACCATGAGTATAAACAACTTATTAATTAAAGAAATAATTTTCACAATAAGGAAACAATGGACATACGTATATTCAGGAAAGTGCAAAACTATAACTAATTTATAATAATGTGTATATTAAGGGGATAGCGCGAACGCAGTCCCCTGCTAACAAAAATTTCGCACTCGAGTTAACCACATTTGGGTTAATCGCAGGGGTCAGCACCACCGGAGTGCAATGGTGAGCCTCGCCCTGGGAAAACCGCCTTCGTGATCACGGTATCTCCTGTGCCAGGTAAGTATGATCTCAGGCCGTCCACGGCTCTCCCTACCGCCGATGACTGACCACAACTTTACTACAAAGTAGTCTTTATGTAAGAGTTTTCAAAGTATTGCTTGAAAATATTTGTTCTTAAAAAGAGTGTTTTGTTTTGATGAATGCATATTTATTGCAATTTATTTAATAAAACTATTAAATAAATTTCCTTAATCTCACCCTTTATATTCACCCATCCTTTCTCCCAAGGTAGATCAAATTGACTAGACATCCCACTGTGTGAGCGAAACGTTATCAATAGAGGCTCGTACTACTACAAGGACCCCGATTGAAATAAGTCACCTCGAAATTTTTGGGTTATCCTAGGTAATTTGCACATACATACTGTACGTGTTGTTACTATGTATGAGAGAGAGAGAGAGAGAGAGATTTCTTGGGATTTTTGTTAAACTGTATTTATGTGTACCTGTAAGTAAATAAACTTTCATTTCTCTCTCCCTGTCCGTCACTCAATAAAGCATTTGATCACCGGATCGAGGTCTTCCTCTAAGTTACCGGTTCACCACGCAATAAATAAATAATTACCATGTACGTATGTAGTAAGATGAGTTTTCTTAGATCAGTTTATGCTTCCACCATCTCTTGAAAATCATTTTCTTTATTGTGAAATATGGGAAACTATTTTAATTAAGTAATCTTTAGTTATTTATGTCGATGGAATTTAATACATATGTATAAATATTTATAATGTTTTAGATAGTAAATATAAAACTGAACCTTGAAATATAACCCTACAAAACAGGCACACAGTATGTATTAAATTTATTCTCATGTTAAGTTAGGTAAGGTTTGTCAGGAAACAGAACAAGTGTTTACTTCTGATGCAGGCCTTAGTAATATAATTTGTTGTCTGGATTTTTAACCAAGGATTGGTTAATTAACCACACAGGATAACCCAAGAAAGGCAGTGCGCCTCATCGAGGGACTCCCTGTCTTATTTTCATTGTGGTCTTGAATCTTGTCTGCCAGGATGCGACCCACCCACTCCAGTCGACTAGCACCCAGGTACCTATTTGCTAGCTAGGTGAACGGGACAATAGGTGTAAGGAAACACGCCCAATGTTTACACCCCTTCCGGGGATCGAACGACGGACACTCAGCAAGAGCTTTGCCTACCAGGCAGCTGAAGCTGTTACTCAGCTGACTGACCGAGATCTTTCGCTGGCTTACCGGTCCACGCCTTTAAAAATCTAGGTTATAGGTATAACCATAAAATTTGCATGTACTAAATTTATTCCCATAAGGAATGATGTAAAATAGACTAGTCCTTTTAGACTCCCAAAATTAAACTTACAAAAGCATTTAAAAAAATAAACTTACATAAAAGGGTGAGTTTGGGGACCATCGTAAATCGAGGTACCACTGTATTTTGTAAAATCTCCGTTAAATTGCTTGAGAAAGTGTTTTATTTCATGCAAATGGGAATCTATGTTTGTTAAAACAAACACTAATGTATGTGCAGGGAATTATGCAAAGTTGCAAACATCCCGTAATAATACCAGTATACGCAGGTCGGATGCTAAACCCGAAGGGTTCACAGTTGTAAACGTGAAGGAAGTGTTACCAGGTGAACACGCCACTCGACAATAACGTCCACAGCAATTCTCTTATAAACATATTTCCAGATAAGGATTAATGCAATGGGTTACAATGAGCACTAAGCTTGCTGTAATCAATTACTGCACGATACAGTGCTGGAGCTTTCTACCATCTGCAGCTCACAAGGCTGCCATTCCCACAAGTGGGCAATGGCTGACCAGGGACCTAGCTTCTCCCTAGGAGCCCCATGAGGGCGGGGAATATGGCTAGGCATGGGGACAGTTGGTCCCCGAAGATGAGGAGGTACTTGTACTTCATCCAATGGAAGACATAGGTCTGGAGACACTCCCACGACAGGGAGCCAAGGCCGGGTCACCTTCTGGACAAGACCTGCGCCGGGAGAGTACCGGCGAATCAACGACAATACTGAAAGGGCCATAACACCTATGTGTCAAATGTGTTGTTACCAGCCATCATCAACTACACATACGGGTACCTAGGTGTTAGTTGACTGGTGTAGGTTGCATTATTTGGGAACAAGATTGAAGGACCCCAGTAATAATAGTATCTTTACTACTACAAGTACATGTACATAGTATACAGGCCTAGCTGACATCAATGACATACTACTAGTATATAGAAATCCGCTTATGAAGAGCATTTTGTGGAAATTAGGCCCGTTTTGTCCCAGGATGCGACCCACACCAGTTTGACTAACTCCCAGGTACCCAATGTTTCTACCCTCGCTGGGAATCAAACCTATACCCTCGCCGTGTGAAGCGAGAGATTTAAACACCGGGCACCGTCCTCGATGACGCACTGTCATTATAAAAATAATACTAAAAATTATATTGATTTTCACAAGTACACGATACAACTTATACACACCAAGCTGACATCACAGGTATACACAAATACATTTACATACATTATCATACATAGCAGCATATGTGCAGAGAACCTAGGATAACCCAAAAAAGTCAGACAGAGTGACTTATTTCCATTGGGGTCCAGGTTATGCAGAGCATTATGGGCAATTAGGTTAATCTTGTACCCCAGGATGCGACCGACGCAAGTCGGCTAATACCCAGGTACCTTCTTGCTGCTATCTAGATGAACAGGGACAACACGTGTAAAGAAAGACGTCCAGTGTTTCCACCCATATCGAGGATTGAACCAAGGACACTCAGTGTGTGAGCTGAATACGATACCATAACGTGGATAACCCTCCGGGCAAAAAATCTGAGCAAATCTTATCTTACGTGTATCATAAAAGAAATTCTTCAAAGCTAAAGTGTTACGTAGTTATTGATGGAGGTTCTATAGTGCCTGGTGGAAATGTGAAGCAATTAGGTTCGATCCAAGGAAGAACATAAGAAAGAAGGAACACTGCGGAAAGTCTACTGGCCCATGCGAGGCAGGTCCAAATCTCCCACCGGCTTAAGCTAATGCCCCGACCCAGGCAGGTCAGGTTACACTCACTTAAGGAAGGAGCACGGCATCTGACCTAGTAGCACAAGCTAGTCAGGACCAACTCACACCCACCCGCACCCACTCATATACTATTTATCTAGCCTATTTTTAAAACTACACAACGTTTTAGCCTCTATAACTGTACTCGGGAGTTTGTTCCACTCATCGACAACTCTATTACCAAACCAATGCTTCCCTACATCCTTCCTGAATCTGAATTTATCCAACTTAAAGCCATTGCTGCGAGTCCTGTCAATACTAAATATTTTTAGCACGCCTTTTACATCCCCTTTATTTATTCCTGTTTTCCACCATTTATACACCTCAATCATATGTCCCCTAATTCTACACCTTTCTAGAGAGTGCAGATTCAGGGCCCTCAGTCATTGCGAAGATTTCTGATACATGGGATCAACTTAATCATCCTCCTTTGTACGTTTTCCAGAGCATTTATATCCATTCTGTAATAAGGTGACTAAAACTGTGCAGCATAATCTAGATGAGGCCTAACCAAGGATATATAGAGTTGAAGAACAACCTGAGGACTCCTATTATTTATGCTTGTTGACATGAAGCCAAGGATTCTGTTCCCTTTATTGCAAACACTTATGCACTGCTGTCTTGGTTTTAGATTACTGCTAACCAGAACTCCTAAATCCTTTTCGCAATCAGTAGTATTAAGATCTACATTATTTAGTTTATATGTGGCATGGTTATTGTCCTGTGCAATATTTAGAACTTTGCATTTATCTATATTAAACTGCATCTGCCACTTCTCTGACCACTGCATCAGTCTATTCAAATCTTCCTGGAGTGCTCTAATGTCCTCATTTGAATGAATTGGACGGCCTATTTTGGTGTCATCGGCAAACTTGCTTATGTCGTTATTTATTCCCTCATCTATGTCGCTTATGTAGATTGTGAACAACAATACTGACCCCTGTGGAACACCGCTTGTGACGCTTCCCCACTCTGATTTCTCCCCATTTATGCAAACTCTCTGCTGCCTATTTGTCAACCATGCCTCTATCCAGGAAAAATTCTCCTATTCCGTGTGCCTTAATTTTCCTCAATAGTCTCTGATGTGGACTCTATTAAAAGCCTTACTGAAGTCCATATGCACAATATCATATTCATTACCATGATCTACCTCCTCAAATACCTTAGTGAAAAAGTTATTAAATTTGTAAGGCAGGAACGCCCTTTTGTAAAACCGTGCTGAG
Organism: Cherax destructor; assembly: GCA_009830355.1. Classification (NCBI taxonomy): domain Eukaryota; kingdom Metazoa; phylum Arthropoda; class Malacostraca; order Decapoda; family Parastacidae; genus Cherax; species Cherax destructor. Next base: position 17,391 of record WNWK01038954.1, read on the forward strand.
ATTTATTGATTAATTTATGCTTTTCAAGATGGCTACATGCCTCGGCAATTATTGATTCCATAAATTTTCCCACTATGGAGGTTAGTTAGGCTTATTGGTCTATAGTTCGAAGCTAAGGACCTGTCACCTGCTTTGAAAATAGGGGTTGTTCACCATGCCCAGCCCTTCTAGGGCAGGGTAGGTGCCAAAGGGTGGGCTTGCTACCATCTGCGGCTCGCATCCCTTCCCGCGCCTCCCGGGGGGGGAAGGGGAAAGAGTGGCCTATCATCTCCCACCCGCCTCGTGCTTGTGGG
>WNWK01038955.1:0-17683 GCA_009830355.1 Cherax destructor
AAAAAAATATTTTCATGGTTTGTTTATTAAAATTAAGTTAACGTTCAAAATATTTTTTTTGGGTTGGGTAAATTAAACCCTTTGTTTAAAAAGGGTTTAGGTTTTTTTTAAAGTTTCGGGGCCAAAATTTAAAATTTTTTAATTTAACATAAAGGGAAAAATATATTTTTTAAACGATAAAAATTTTAGAAAGGTCTTAATTTTAATTTAAAGTTTAATTTGATTATTTTCTATATATATATATATATATATATATATTTTGTCGTCCGATTAGGTAAAACTTCCCATTTTGGCTTAAATAGAACGGTCACCTGCCTAAAAGGGAAAAGTGAAAAGACAAAATTTCGCCAAAATCATTCTGAACAAACGAAAAAAATATTTTCATTGGTTTTTTTTATTAAATTAATTTAACGTATCTAAAATATATTTAGTTTTGGCAAAATTAAATCGCTTTTGTAATAAGGTTGGGTAGGTTTTCAAAGTTTCTCTTTACAAAATTATAAATTTTAATTAACATAAATGAAAAAAATCTTTAAACGTATAAGAAAAATTTTAAAAGGACTTAATTTTAATGGTTCTTGTAAATGACTTTACCTATCACACATTTAAAATTATATATATATATATATATATATATATATATATATATATATATATATATATATATATATATACGTGCCGATTAGAAAATTTGTTTTGGTTAAATAGCCACCTTGCCAATAAGACAAGTGAAAATTTTGATGCAATATTTACTCCAAAATCATTCTGAACATAATTGAAAAAATATATTTCATTGTGTTTGTTTATTATTAAATTAATGTTAACGTATCTAAAATATATGTAGTTGGGTTAGGCTAAATTAAATTGCTTGTTGTAATAAGGTTAGGTAGGTTTTCAAAGTTTCTCTTGGTTCAAAATTATAAATTTTACATTAACATAAATGAAAAAATATATCTTTAAACGTATAAGACAAATTTTTAGAAAGGACTTAAATTTAAATGAGTTCTTGCTAATTGACCAGTTTACCTAATCGCACGACATATATATATATATATATATATATATATATATATATATATATATATATATATATATATATATATATATATATATATATAATATACAACCCAAAAACCGCCCGGGATCACCATCTATCCTTGGAAGAATGGCAAGCTCTTAGCATGGGATTATACCTGCGTGTCGACACTGGCTGACACCTACATCCATCACAGTGTTGGGCGACAGGGAGGAGCTGCTGACCACAGAGAGGAGTACAAGATTGGCAAGTACAGGGACATAAGCCAACAGTATAAATTTGTCCCAGTGGGATCAGAGACCTTGGGAGCGTGGGAAAAAATGCAACACGTTTCCTTAAAGAGCTGGGTTCCAGACTCATCGACACCACCAGGGACCCAAGGGCAGCCACGTTCATGTTCCAGCGTCTCAGCGTGGCCATCCAGAGGGTAACGCATGTTGCATACTCGGCTCGCGTCCGGCTTCGGAGGAGCTGGAGGAGATTCATAATCTTTGACATATTGTACCATTGTATTCATGTTCATGTGTTTTATAAATGTATTCTGTCTATTAATAAAGCATTTATATATAATATATATATATATATATATATATATATATATATATATATATATATATATATATATATATATATATATATATATATATATATATATATAATAATAATAATAATAATAAAAAATATATATATATATATAAGTATTCGAACCCATGCTGCTTTGGCCCGCCTCACGGTGAGCGAAAACACATGACGTTCTAACGCACAGGTCCACTTGTTCGAAGTTACAATAATATAAAATACTACTCATTGGGCTAGTATACCAAACAGGGAGGAGAATGAAATTAGCTCAGAGGCACCCACACCACCGTATGTCCTCAGATGATGATAAAACACCTAGCTTGGTTGGGTGCATCATTCTTGTAGGATTTCGTGGTCCTGTGGGTTAGAGCATCATGTGTTTTTGCTCACAATGAGGCGGGCAAAAGCAGCATGGGTTCGAATCCTTGGCTAGTTGCAGTGTTGTTATTGATCAATATCACTCGTTCGTGGTTACAATATATATATATATATATATATATATATATATATATATATATATATATATATATATATATATATATATGTCGTGATTAGGTAAAACTGGTCAATTAGCAAGAACTCATTTAAAATTAAGTCCTTTCTAAAATTTTCTCTTATACGTTGAAAGATATATTTTTCATTTATGTTAATGTAAGAATTTATAATTTTGTACCAAGAGAAACTTTGAAAACCTACGTAACCTTATTACAAAAGGGCAATTTAATTTAGCCTAACCCAACTAAATATATTTTAGATACGTTAACAATAATTTAATAATAAACAAACACAATGAAATATATTTTTCTTTAGGTTCAGAATGATTTTTACGAAATTATTACATACACAAATTTTCGCTTGTCTTATATGGCAAGAAGAGCGTTGCTATTTAAGCCAAAATCGCAAGTTTTACCTAATCGGACAATATATATATATATATATATATATATATATATATATATATATATATATATATATATATATATATATATATATATATATATATATATATATATATATATATATATATAATAAATATGTCGTGCCGATTAGGTAAAACTGGTCAATTAGCAAGAACTTATCTAAAATTAAGTCCTTTCTAAAATTTTCTCTTATCGTTTAAAGATATATATTTTTCATTTAAGTTAATGTAAGAATTTATAATTTTGTACCAAGAGAAACTTTGAAAACCTACATAACCTTATTACAACAAGGCAATTTAATTTAGCCTAACCCAACTAAATATATTTTTGATACGTTAATATTAATTTAATAATAAACAAACACAATGAAATATAGTTTTTCATTATGTTCAGAATGATTTTGGCAAATTATTTTGGCAAATTATTCATACACAAATTTTCACTTGTCTTATATGGCAAGGTGAGCGTTGCTATTTAAGTCAAAATCGCTAAGTTTTACCTAATCCAAATATATATATATATATATATATGTCGTGCGATAAAAACTACGATTCTCTGCCATATAAGACAAGTGAAAATTTGTGTATGCAATAATTCGCCAAATTCGTTCTGAACATAACTAAAAATATATTTCATTGTATTTGTTTATTATTAAATTAATGTTAACGTATCTAAAATATTTAGTTGATTTAGAATTAAATGGCTGTTATAAAGGTTGAGAGTTTCAAGTTTCTTGGAACAAAATATAAATCTTACATTAAATAAATGAAAAATATATCTTTAAACGTATAAGAGAAAATTTTAGAAAGGACTTAATTTTACATAGTTCTTGCTAGATTTCAGTTTTACCAACTGCACACTATATATATATATATATATATATATATATATATATATATATATATATATGTCGTGCGATTAGGTAAAACTTGCTATTTTACTTATATAACGCTCACCTGCCATATAAGATAAATGAAAATTTGTGTATCAATAATATCACCAAAATCATTCTGAACATAAAGAAAAAATATATTCATTGTGTTTTTTTATTAAATTAATGTTAAAGTATCTAAAATATATTTATTGGGTTAGGCTAAATTAAATTGCGCTTGTTATAATAAGGTTAGGTAGGTTTTCAAAGTTTCTCTTGTTACAAAATTATAAATTCTTTACATTAACATAAATTAAAAATATATCTTTAAACGTATAAGAAAATTTTAGAAAGGGCATTTTAAATGAGTTCTTGCTAATTGACCAGTTTTACTAATCGGCACTGAATATATATATATATATATATATATATATATATATATATATATATATATATATATATATATATATATATATATATATATATATATATATATATATATATATATATATATATATATATATATATATATATATATATATATATATATATATATATATATATATATATATATATATATATATATATATATATATATATATATATATATATATATATATATATATATATATATATATATAATATATATAAATAATATATATATATATATATATATATATATATATATATATATAGATCGTACGATTAGGTAAAACTGGTCAATTAGCAAGAACTCATCTAAAATTAAGTCCTTTCTAAAATTTCTCTTATACGTTTAAAGATATATTTTTTCATTTATGTTAAGTAATAATTTATAATATTGTACCAAAGAAACTTTGAAAACCTACTAACCTTATTACAACAAGTGCAATTTAATTTAGCCAACCCAACTAAATATATTTTAGATACGTTAACATAAATTTAATAATAAAGAAACACAATGAAATATTTTTTCGTATGTTCAGAATGATTTTGGCGAAATTATCAGTACACAAATTTTCACTTGTCTTATATGGCAAGGTGAGCGTTCTATTTAAGCAAAAATAGCAAGTTTTACCTAATCGACGACATTATATATATATATATATATATATATATATATATATATATATATATATATATATATATATATATATATTATATATATGTCGTGCGATTAGGTAAAACTGGTCAATTAGCAAGAACTCATCTAAAATTAAGTCCTTTCTAAAATTTTCTCTTATACGTTTAAAGATATATTTTTTAATTTATGTTAATGTAAGAATTTATAATTTTGTACCAAGAGAAACTTTGAAAACCTACCTAACCTTATTACAACAAGTGCAATTTAATTTAGCCTAACTCAACTAAATATATTTTAGATACGTTAACATTAATTTAATAATAAACAAACACAATGAAATATATTTTTTCGTTAGGTTCAGAATGATTTTGGCGAAATTATTGCATACACAAATTTTCACTTGTCTTATATGGCAAGGTGAGCGTTGCTATTTAAGCCAAAATCGCAAGTTTTACCTAATCGGCACGACATATATACAGTGGAATCTTTGTTTTGTCATTAATCCATTCCATAGAGCATGACGAAACCGAATTGAACGAAAACTGAAGCCATATTTCCCATAAGAAATAATGTAAATCCAATTAATCCGTTCCAGACATCCAAAAGTATTAACAAAAAATACATTTTATAGAGAATAACTACAGTTTTACATACAAAACAATGAGAAATAAATATAAAGCACTAATGAAATGGATAAAATGAACATTTAAATAAATTTTACTTTTATTGAAGGCTCTTGTTGGGCATGGAAAATAGCGAGGAGGGGAAGTGAGGCGTGTTTATTGTTTGGAGACAGGACAAAATGCTTCATTATGATGCTTTTAAAATCAACTCTACGGTTTATTTATATAATATAATTGTCCTAATATGACATAATAAACAATATTAATAACATAGAAACATGATATATACTCTAGAATGAATAAAATATGTCATTACGTATGTCACAAGGTGGGGTGTTAGCGGCGGCGTGGCCACCACCACTGACACACCACTAGTCACCACTGAAACAACGTATTAATTTATAAATAAGAAATATTTAACACTTTAATTTATAAATAAGAAATATTTACACTTAAATTTATCAATTAGAAATATGTTGTCAGTGGCTTTTTATACCTCCAACAACATTGGAGGAGTTAGTTTCGGTCATCCTTTTCTATCCCTTAACCCTTTCGGGGTCGGTGCCATACTAGTACGTTTTACGAGCCGGGTTGGTGCCGTACTAATACGCGTAAATTCTAGCGGCTTCAAATTAAGCGGCAAACAGCTGGTAGGCCTAGGGATGAGAGAATGGGTCTGCGTGGTCATGTGCGCAGTAGGAAAAATCGGGCATCCAGTGGTGCATTGGAACACCATTTCAGTACACCTTCTCCACCATGCCCCAGCAAGAAACACCTTACTCCTCGGCGAATTGGGACACTTTTATTCATCAGTGACAGTTCTAACAGTGATGGGGGTGTTAGTGAAGGTGACTTTCAAGGTTTTGAGGCGGTTGTGACCGAAACTAGTGACCATAATACCGGTATAAGTGAGGAAAACCCTGACGACCCACAGCCGTCCACCTCTTGTGCTGTGGCGTCTTTTTTCGGATTGTACCAGAACGAAGGCGGAAACTCCTATTTTTTAAAGTCCCAGACTCAGATTTAGCAATGGTGAATGATACTGATAGTGGCCCCATGAACTAAGCCCTTAAAAAATTCCAGGCGAGTGAAGGATTCACCAGGGAAACGTCAATATACGATGGGTATAGCGCTCTGGTAGTGCCATATGCCTTCTAAGGTTAGGAGTACATCTCGAGTACATCCCATGGGTGTACAACAGGAAGTGATAGTGAAAAAGATGATAGGTTATTGGTATGAAATGTGCATCACTGGTGGGGGTGGTGGTGGTGGCGCGGGGGGCACCAGCAGTGGACCTCTGGCAGCGCGGGCGATGTTTGGGTTTGCAGGGCTGTCTTCCTTAGATCTTCAATTTTGTTAAGGTTTGGGTAGCATTTCTAGTATTCTTGGGTCATTTTGTGATCACGTGGTTTGTGCAGTTGTACCTTCAATTAGGCCATCACAAGCTTTGATGAGCGCTGAGTTTTGGAGAATAAGGGCTGCTAGGATGCTGCCTCTGCCGCTGCAGCAATTTCACCCACCTTACGCCCTATTTTTGACCATTTCCGTTGTTTCAGTTGACCAAACACATAGCTATTTCACTAGTATTCCTTCTATTCTGTCAATTGAGTACAAGAAACCATCCATTTACCTATTTCAACTCCCCAATAAAGTGATCAGAACTCGGTAATTTAGCCAATTTCACACAAATTTCAAGAGATGCTGATTTCAAATAGTCCAGAATAAACAGTGCAGACATTCCTAGTACTAAAATAACATTTTCTCTGTTCACTAGTCCGTCTCAGGCCCTTCTTATATTATGCTTGCTTTCCATTCTGAATTTTTATTCACACAAAAATAGAAGATTTACTGTTATGCAGACTACTGCATTATTGTAATAATTGTATAAATAATGTCAGATTATTTGTGACCGTGTATTAACCAGCCAGTTGGACGTGTATTGGATGCGTGATGTGATTTGTTTACTCTTGAACATTGGCAAAAATCAAACATTTCAACTTTTTGAGCTCAATTTCAAGGTACTTTCTATCCTGAAACCAATCAGAATCATCTATCTCTGTAATATATCTTCCATTCTATCAAATGAGACAAAAACGAGAATACAACCATAAAAACCATACAAAAATATACCGCAAAGTTGCGCTTTACCAAAAAATGTCACAGTTTTCCCTCATGCACTGCATGCTGCAGGATTTTTTTTATACACACTTACCACACAGATGTATTCTCTCATATCTAGGCCCAAATTTACCGATCACAGCTTATCTGAGTGAGCTGAGCTCATGGCGTCATACTGTAGGACGACAGCGGCTTCAAAGCCATCATATAACGGCACCGACAATGAAAAGGGTAAATAAAGTTAATCAGTTTGACTTATACAGAAACTTCATCACTGCCGCCAAAGTGAAGAGGTGAAATTTACAACTCAGCACTTCACTTACACGTAGCCTAAACCACTTCATCACAGCTAAACACTTCAATTACATGTAACCTAAACCACTTCATCAGAACATGATCTAGTTCTGAACTTTGCCTTCCTTCATTGGATTCCTTTTACACATCTGTTTCTTTGAATCACTGTTAGCAAAGAAACAGTAATTTTTTTTTGTTTCTTTATGTCATAAACTGTGATGTACAATTCCACAAGCTTCTCACACACACACACACACACACACCTGTCAATTTTTTCAGAAGTTCAACCTTATTTTTTATGGACAATGTACGTTGTTTGCGCTTTACACAATGAGAAGCATTGTTTTTATTCATTGGAACTATGTCTGGGGCTAAATTGAGCAGGTTATAACAATAAATGGGAGAAAACAGATTGGAATGGCTTGCCTGTGTTTCAAGTGACACCAACAGTGTTTATGCAGCAAGTAGTGGTAGGTTGGTGAGGCAGCCTGGGAAATATTAAATTATGCTAGCTGAAATTAGTGCTGGAACCAGATTAGTAATGGCCGACCTGTACCTGTACTCTGAAGGATGAGTGAGGATGATGTTACGGTTCTGGAGGTGGGGAGTACAGTACCTATACTCTGAAGGATGAGTGAGGATGTTACAGTTCTTCAGAAATTGTAGAGAATGTTTTCTGGAAGTAATTACACCAAAAGTATGAAATATGATGGGAAATTTACTGAATTGTGCAGGCCCAAAGTTAGTGGTCTCTAAGCAATATACATATCGGTGATTGCACTGACTTTGAGTCCTATTTTTAGCTAATTCCGTTATTTCAGTTGACCAGATTCTTAGCAAGTTCTTTAGTACATGTCTTTCATTCTGTCAACTGAGCACAAGAAACTTCCCATTCAACTGTTTCACCCACCCTATAAAGTGATCAGAATTCAGTACCTTGGCCAACTTTACGCAAAATTAAAAAACTAATTTAAAAATAGTCTGTAATCAACAATGTAGACATTGCTGGCACTAAAACAACATTTCCTCTGTTCATTAGTCACACTGAAACATACAAGTGAACAGTATTTAGATAAGGGTAGAGGTTTTTGTTTCATTTATGGATTTGGAAAAGGTGTACGAAGGGTGGATAGGGAGGCTTTGTGGCAGATGTTGCAAATGTGTGTAATAGGAGGTGGGTTACTGAAAGCAGTGTAGAGTTTTTATGAGGATAGTGAGGCTCAGGTTAAAGTATGTAGGAGAGAGGGAGATTATTTCCCAGTAAAAGTAGGCCTTAGACAGGGATGTGTGATGTCACCATGGATGTTCAATATACAGTGGACCCCCGGAAATCGAACATTCTTCGTTCCAGAATGCTGTTCAAGTGCTGTTACCGAACGAATTTATTCCCATAAGGAATAATGTAAATTAGATTAGTCCATTTCAGACCCCCAAAAATACACTTACAAAAGCACTTACAATAATAAACTTACATAATAGGTCGAGTTGGGAGGCATTGTAAGAGAAGTAAATCCAGGGTTGCTGGGGAGAGGTGTGCAATTGCAAGATAAAGAATCTAATACATAACTAAAATTGGAAAGAGAAACTTTCGTTTTTTCTTTTTGGGCCACTCTGCCTCGGTGGGATGCGGCCGGTTTGTTGAAAGAAGAATATTCACCATGTTCATCCCTGGCAAATGTAGAATTAATACACACTAATTCACTGTAGTATCAGGTTACAGTACCTCCTATATAATCAGTTAAACACTTAAAGAATTAAGGAATGCTAACAAGTGATCAAAATGTTCTCTAGAGGATCCAACATTATACAGGAGAGCCCCATTTGTATGGCTGTTAGGTCCCAACCCCACGTGGTAAGCAAAAATAGCAAGCAGATGGAAAAGAGCATATTTTATCATTACAAATGCATCTAAAATGTATGATAATGTGTTAACACTATCATATATTAAATGCTAGACATAAGAAAAACAGATAAAAAGTTAAATGAATACACAGTACCTACAATATTTGCCTCAAATATGGCACCTATTGCCCTTCCCTTACACAGTTGTTGTGCATAAATGACAGAAAAGTGGACAAAGCATCAAACATAATGAACAGTGGCTCAGTTGAAAGCCAACAAAAACGTGGAACACCAAAAGAGGTTCTGCATGTGTGGGGCCCTGCATCGGGAACCTCCTGTACACTGTTATGTTCTTGGTGGCACCAAGAACAGTTCTTCCTGTTTTGATGTGTAATGAAAACAAATATTATCGGAAGAGCATTGGTTATCACTGCCGTTTAACAAGAGATGAATGTCTGTACTGATCTATGCGTTCATGAGTAAGAAGTAGGAAGAATGTTCATATATAGATGGGTGAAGGATAGCAGAAGTTAAGTGGGTAATAATAAATGGTAAAAGTGAAAATAAAACTAGTATAACTACTAAAAAAATAAGATAATATAACTAGGGCCATAGACATTACAAGGAAGGTAGGCAGATGGATTTTGGATCCCTAACACACAACACAAAAAGTAGTAAACAGAGCAAAATCCAGCACCAGCAAGGTAAAAAGCTCAGTTTCCCAAGGCACTGTCCTGGCACCTCTGCTGTTTCTCATCCTCATAGCAGACATAGATAAAAACACCCGTCACAGTTTTGTATCTGCAAGATGACACTAAAATAAGCATGAAAGTCACTACGGTAGAAGACACTAAAAATTACTGGAAGACATAAGCAGGGTTTTCAGTGGGCAGTGGAGAACATGACGTTCAATGGTGATAAGTTCCAGGTGCTTAGGTATGGAAAGAATGAAGAACTCAAAAAGGGAACACTGTATACAAAACTCAAGAGGATCACCAAATGGATTGAAAGGAACACGTAAAAGACTTGGGAATAATTATGTCAGCTGACCTTTCTTTCAAAGAACATAATAACACAAAGATCACGACAGCCAGGAAGATGATGGGGTGGGTATTGAGAACTTTCAAAACAAGGAAATAATGCCAATGGTGACACTTTAAATCGCTAGTGCTTCCTCATTTAGAATATTGCTCATTGTTGAGGCCCGTTCAAAGCATGAGAAATATCAGAGCTGGAACAAATACAGAGATCATTTATGGCACACACTGAGCCAGTAAAGCATTTAAATTACTGGGAGCACCTTAAAGTCTTGAACATGTACTCATTGCAGCGGAGGGGAGAGAGATACATGATAATATATACAGTGGACCCCGAGTTACAAGCACCTCGGAAATCGTACAATTATGTAAGTGTAATATTGTAAGTGCTTTGTAAGTGTATTTTTGGGGGTCTGAAATGGACTAATCTACTTGACATTCCTTAAGGGAGAAAATTTGTTCGGTAATGGCACTTGAGCAGCCTTCTGGAATGAATTATGCTCGTAACTCGGGGTCACTGTACCTGGAAAGTACTCGAGGCATGGTCCCAAATCTGCACACTGTTATACCAACATACTGGAGTGAGAGATATGGGAGGAAATGCAAAAAAAAAAAAAAAAAACAGTGAGGAACAGGGGTGCGGTGGGCACAATAAGGAACACTGTATCATCAACATTCGTGGTCCCATATTATTCAACATCTTATCAGAAGATATCAGAAACACTGCTGGAACAAGTGAAGAAGCCTTCAAGAGGAAACTGGACAAGTATCTTCACCAGGTGCCAGATCAACCAGGCTGTGATGAATATGTGGGCAGCGGGCCTCCAGCAGCAACAGCCTGGTTAACCAGGTGAGCACCAGACGAGCCTGGCCAATGCCTGGGCTCTGAGAGTAGTAAGACTCTCAAATCTCATCAAAGGTAGTATAACTAACAAAAATATGAAAATAAAACTGGTATAACTACGAGAATAGAGACAATGTCTAGAATAAAAATTACAATTTATTTTTAACACAGTATTAAAACTAGTTATCAAATTTAGCTCCTGATATTGCACAAACTTCTAACAAACTGCTAACAACAGACAGTTCAAAATAATGTGCACAGTTCTATACTAGACAAAACAATAAACTTTTAGTAAACTTAAATAACTATGAGGTAGAGTGTTGTTTCTAACAAGTTGATATGAAAATAGTAGAAATCTGTTGTATCTTCTATAGACGCAAAATTAGTAGTGCGTGCTGGATTGTCTAAGTTTTTGGGTTAAAAAACTAATACATTCTTTAAAAGTTAAGATAAAGTGATGCTCAATTTTTAAAAAGATCTATGAGATAATGAGTAAATTCATCTGCTAACAAACATAACAGTTGATGATAAACAGTAATAGCATTTGAAGAATAACAAAATGTTAAAACAAGGTATAACACAATGGAATAACAATTGCAGATTGAAGGTACAGTGTTTGTGGAGATTAGTAGGTACCAACTGCATGTTAATCAGACTTGCGTATTCCAGCATCGCCTGAGAATTTTGTGAAATCATCCTCATTGCCATTGTGGTATCTCTGGCTTGTGGTTGATTTTCTTACTGCAATTTTACCCTCTTGCAAAGCACTGGGATTTTTCCCTCTTGACCTAGGTTAGGTTAGGTAAGGTTTGTCAAGAAGCAGGACAACCTCTTGATGTAGGTTAGGTAAGGTTTGTCAGAAGCAGGACAACCTCTTGATGTAGGTTAAGTAAGGTTTGTCAAAAGCAGGACAACCTCTTGATGTAGGTTAGGTAAAGTTTATCAAGAAGCAGGACAACCTCTTGATGTAGGTTAGGTAAGGGTTTGTCAAGAAGCAGGACAACCTCTTGACGAGGTTAGGTAAGGTTTGTAGAAGCAGGACAACCTCTTGACGTAGGTTAGAAAGGTTAGATTTAGGTTAGGTGGTTAGGCTTAGGTAGGAAGGTTAGGTGAAGTTAGTTAAAGTAAGGTAAGGTTTTAGGAAACAGACAATCACTTGACAGTTTCCCAAGTCTATATAAGAGGGTTTTGTCTTATCTTTGTCTGCACTTATATAATAGGTGTTAACTGAATAAAAACTATTCTATGCCTAATTTTAAGTAGATTGAAGCTTAGAATTGTTTACCTGAAAATAAATTTGATATTTTTGTGGCTTTATTTTATGCATGTAAACATATTATCTTTGTACAGAATAAAAGAAATTTGTATTGACAAATCACATTTAGTATTTATAAATTTATAAATGACTGTACGTCATCCCTCGGTTTGGTTTAACTTCGATGGATAAAAAACCAAAATCCTTAAACAAAATATTTTCCCCATAAGAAATAATGGAAATTCAATTAATCCGTTTCAGAAACCCGAAGTTTGAAAAAAAAAAATTTTGGGGCCTTAAAGATAGATTTACATGCAAAAATGAATGAAATGAAAGGGCACTTACCCTTACTGAAGACTGATGTTGTTGGATGGAAGATATTTGCTAGAACTCCATTTGTTATATCGATTGAGTACAAAAACCCCTCCCTTTTTTCTAATTTAACCCCCCAAAAAAATAGTTGTCAGAAAATGGAATTTTGGGGGTTTCACACAAAATTTCAAACGATCCAAATTTTTAAAAGGGGGACCCATAATAAAAAACAGACATTCCTGGCACAAAAAAAATCTTCTCTGTTCATTAATTCGCCTCCGGCCCCCCTCTTACATTTTTTTTGTTTCCCCTTTTTGAATTTTTATTCTAAAAAAAAAGGGGAAGATTTTTATTTTTACAACTAAAACATTGTAAAATGGTATAAATAATATCAGAGCTTTTGGCATGAATATTAGACTCGCCAGTTGATGTGTATTGGACGATGGGGGATTTGTTTATTTTTGAACATCCAAAATCGAACATTTTTTACTTTGAGCTCAATTTCAAGGTACTTGTTATTGAAAAACAATAAACCATCTTTATTTCTGTAATATATTTCCCCATTCTATCAAATAAGAACAAGAAAACGAGAATACAAAAAAAATCCTCAAAAATTTTTAAGAAAGTCGTTTTTTTTAAAAAACCAAAAAAAACACGGTGGGGTTTTTTTTTCCTAATTTTACTGTGTGGTGCAAATTTTTTTTATCCCACGCACACTGACCGAAAAAACCCCCACCCTATCCACCCGGGCCTAGCCTGTTTCTGCTTGAGGGAGGGCGCTAAAATTTTGGGGGAGTACTAGCACCAAAACCCCCCCAGTCGTAAGACGTACTAGTAAAAACCAAAAGGGTTAATCCCACGGGGCCCAAGCTTGTGTTCCCCTGCACCCTGGGCCCCTTTAAATATCCCCCCAGAGAGCTCTGTATCTGGGGTTCTTAAAGGGGTCCCTAAAATGGGACATGGAATTGTCTTGTAAAAGTAGCCGCCGGTTGCAACATCTTTGTCAGGTGATGTTCCTCCCCAAAATTCCCCCAACCCCATTCCCCAACTCCTTAATCTCTGAAGAAGGAAATTTACATCTTTTTTCCCCCCACTAAAAGAATTTCCCCAGATCTTTTTTTTGGTTTTTGCAGCTCAACCCTTTTCAGCTCTTCAGTGGTTAGATCTTTTTGTGGGTTTCCCCCCCAACTCTTCCACATCCCCCTCCATTCCCCCCAAACCCCATAAAAGCCCCCCTTCCACAAATTTTCCCCAACTTTAGGCTCATCGGGGGTTGAAAAACCCTTAAAAAAACCCCCTCTTAAACAATCGGGCCCCAAACTTTCCAAGCAGAGTTCATCGTCCTGGGGGTCCCCCCGCCAAGCTTTATCTATAAGGCCTTAAGGGGAAATATCAAGTGACCCTTTCCCCGAACTTTTTTTTGGGGAAAAACAAATTTTCTGAGGTTACATAAAACCCCTTTTAAAACATTGCTTTGGTGTCATTTTTTTAAATTTGCAATGACCGCTGGTCCATGGGCTGGGGGGGAGTGGTGTTAAAAAGGAAGAACTTCATTTTTTCAAATCTGAATTTTAGGCATTTGGTTTTCCCAAAATCTTGAGGATGCCCCGGGGCATTGTCCATTAAGGGGGGATTTAAAAGGGGGAAATTCTCCAATAGATTTTCTTCCCGGGGGGAAACACTTGATTAAACCATTCCAGGAAAAATTTTCCCCAGTGACCCATCCCTTTTCCCCTTAAAACCCAAAAACACACAATTTAACCGTAAACACTGTATTTGCTGAACACCCCCGGGTTTTCAGAGTGATACACAAAAAGGCTTCATTTTTTAAAACCCCCCCAGCGTTCCCACATAACATAAGTTTTTCCCCGTCTTTCATGGGTTTTTTCCCCGACATTGCCTTTTCCCCCTTTGATTGGTCCTCCTTGGCATTATCTTCCAAAAAGGCCTGTTTTCACAATTAAACACTTGTTGGGGTTTAAAAATTTTCTGCCTCTACATATTCTTTAAACTCACTCCCCCAAATTTTTTTGCCCCATCTTTTTTTGAATTTTGGACCCTCACCTTTCCCCAAACTGTGTATGCCAGTTCGCTTTTTAAAATTTTTTAACCAGCCTTTTTGGCCTTGAAATTCATAAACCTCAACATGGGGTTTCCGGCTTTTCCGGGGGGGGCCCCAACAGCCCTTTTTCCCGATGGATTACCACTATCACCCCCCAAGTTTTTTTGGGTTTTCCCCCAAAAAAAATTTCTCCATTTTTCCCCTTTTTTGTGATCTCTATTTCGTTGATTACCCCCCTTTGGGTTGGGGTTCCCCAATTTTTTCTTGCCACCCCAAGGAACTGGGGCGTTGATGGGTTTTTTTTTATATCCTGGCGAGGGGTTTCCCCCCATCATATTTTTTTTTTTTTCTTTCTTCATTTTTTAAAGTTCCTCACTTTCTTTTTAAAGAAAAGGCACTAGGGGGTTTTTTTTTGGGGCCCAAAATTATTTTGGGGACACAACCCCAAAAACCCCAAAAAATGGTTTTTTAAAAAATGTTTTTTTTTAAACTCCTGGGGGGGGTGTTTAAAAAAATAAACAATGCTGGGCGTGACAAAAGTGGGGGAGGTGCGTGGGGGTGGCCTTCCCGGGGCCTTTTATGTGGGGGCATATTTTGGCAGGTCCCATATGGTGGGAAAAAAAAAATAATGGGAAACTAAAAAAAATTTCCCCGAAAAAGTGGGAAAAAACCAAAAGTAAAAAAAGGGGCAAAAAAGGGATGACTGTAAAAGGGGTTTTTCTTAGGCCTTAGAGGAAATTTTTTAAAATGGGGTTTTTGTTTACCATTTTAAAAGGAAACTTTTCTTATTTTTTTTTAATCCCCTTCAAGGAAAAAGGTAGAAGACATGGGGTTAGGGGATGGGGTCCCGGGGGGAAAATGGTTTTTCCAAACGGGGGCTGATACTGTTGATCAATTTGGTTAGTTTTGGGGTTATCACTTTGGTTAATTTGTTGATCAATTTGGTTGGGTCTTTTGATCAATTTGGTTGTCTTTTATCAATTTGGTTTGTCTTTTATCAATTTAGTTAGTGTGTTGATCAATTTGGTAAGTGTTTGGGCCTTTGTCTCTGTGTTTTGTTCTTTATAATGATGGTCAGTTTTTCCTCAGACTTTTTTTCCTTGATGTTAAGAATCAACTAAAATACCTGGAGAAAGGGATAGAAACCCCCTTCATCTGTATCAATTATTACCCTGCCTTGGTGGGAGTGGCGGTTTTAAAAAAAAAAAATACTAGTAAAAGGTGTTGGGGCAGCAGTAAAGGGGCGGGGTGTGGGGCAGCAGTGGGGGGAGGTGGGGGGGCAGCAGTGAGGCGAGGTGTGGGGGCAGCGTGAGGGTGGGGGCAGCAGTGAGGGGAAGGGTGGGGGCAGGGGTAGGTTGGGGGGGCACAAAAGGCGGGGGTGGGGGACGGAAAGGGGGGGGGGGCGCGGTAAGGGGGGGGGCGGAGGGGTGTGGGGGCGCGGTGGGGGGAGGGGGGGGAGGGGGCGGGGTGGGGGAGCGTGAGACAGAGTGTGGGGACACAGTAAAGGGGGTGGGATAGAGGGGGTTGGGGAGCAGTGAGGGTTGGGGGGGCCATGAAGGTTGGGGGCACAGTGAAGGTTGGGGCACGTAAAGGGTGGAGGGCAGCAGTGAGAGGTGTGGGGGCAGCAGTGAGGGGTGTGGGGACAGAGTGAAGTGTGGGGGCAGCAGTGAGAGGTGTGGGCATAGCAGTGAAGGTGTGTCCTCTTGTCTAGTAGTAACAGACTGCAGTTACATCCTTCACCTGTCTTATTCTCAGTATTGAGTTGGTTACTAAATCATCTTTTATTGTCCTGACTCCTGACCATTGATCGCTGCTCAGATGTTTTCACGTATGATAGTAATAAGAGGCTGGGGAAAGGGTTTTCCAGGCAGGGCTGACAGTGGGCTGACAACTGACAATCCTCTTGGTTGACAATCACTGGCGGACCTACATTTTGGTGGCCTAAAGCTTGAACTGTTATGGGATCACCTTCACAACCAGCAACGATTAACCTGTATGATACTTAAATAGCATTTTAAGTACAGTGTATTTTGTTTTCGTGCATTTCAGTTTTCGTGCAGTTTTTCGGGAAATTTTTCCTCCGTTTTGGTGATTACCTCCGTTTTCGTTCTTGGTACGGGAAACCCGTCCACCAGTGCCCCGCTCATACAAAGCCCGCTGGGGGGCCACCCACACACATTGTCACGCAGTGTAGCATTGTTTATGCTTAGTGAACATCATCCAAGGATTCATACAAAACATTTATTAACAATTCATTGTTTTTGGCCCTTGATTATTTTGTGTGACTACTAAATAAGCTACCATGGGCCCAAAGAAAGCTCCTAGTGCCAGTCCTTTGGTAAAGAAAGTAAGAAACACGATGGAATTTAAGAGTGTAGCAGGCATGGGAGTGTAGCAGGCATGCAGGGAGTGTAACAGGCATGCAGGAGTGTAGCAGGCATGCAGGGAGTGTAGCAGGCATGCAAGGAGTGTGAGCATGCAGGGGTAGCAGGCATGCAGGAGTGTAGCAGGCATGCAGGGAGTGTAGCAGGCATGCAGGGAGTGTAGCAGGCATGCAGGGAGGTAGCAGGCATGCAGGGAGTGTAGCATCATGCAGGGGGTGAGCATGCATGCAGGGAGTGTGCATGCATGCAGGGGGTGTAGCAGGTATTCAGGGAGTTAGCAGGTATTCAGGGAGTGTAGCAGGTATTCAAATGTGCAGGTATGCAGGGATGTGGTATCAGGGAGTGTAGCAGGTATGCAGGTAGTATAGCATGCATCAGGGGTGTAAGCATGCAGGGGGGGAGCATGCATGCAGGATTACATGCATGCAGGGGGGTTGCATGCA
>WNWK01038956.1:0-17682 GCA_009830355.1 Cherax destructor
AGGTGACACCAGAAGGATGACTGTCATGAACACCAGACAGGATGACTGTCAGGTGACACCACAGACAGGATGACTGTCATGAGGTGACACCAGCAGACAGGGATGTCATCAGGTGACACCAGCAGACAGGATGACTGTCAAGGACACAGCAGACAGGTGACTGTCATGAGTGACACCAGCAGACAGGATGATGCATGAGGACCAGCAGACAGGATGACTGTTGGTGACACCAGCAGACAGAGGACTGAAGTGACACAGACAGATGACTGTCATTCAGTACCAAGACAGGATCTGCCATAGGACAGCAGACAGGTGACTGTCATGCAGACACAGACTAGGAGCGAAGGAGACTGCATAGTACACAGAAGAGACTTCTGCAGCAAACAGGATGACTGTTATGCACAAACAGATGACTGTCATCAGTGACACAGCAGACAGGATTGCTATGACACAGCAAAGATGTGCATGCAGTGACAGCAGCAGGATGAGTCATGCAGTGACACAGCGACAGGATGACTGTCATGCAGTGACAAACAACAGGATGACGTAGACACACAGACAGGATGGTGTCATCAGACAGGATGCTGCGAAAACGAAGATGTTGCACAGAGAAGAGACATGCAGAGAGCAGCAGGATGTCAGTGACAAGACAGATGTATGTGCAGCAACAGATGTTGAAGTGACAGCAACAGGATGTTATGCAGAGCAGAGATAGGTGCAGCGACAGCGAGGTTAGCAGGTCAAGACAGGAGGTGCGCAACAGGAGGTTTGCAGGACAAACAGGATGTTGTCATAGTGACAACAGAAATAGTCAGCAGGAAGGAGGTAGCAGAGTGACTCGCAGACAGGTGAAGAGGAGTCAAGACAGGAGGTGTCTAGTGACACAGCAGACAGGATGTGTCATGAGTGACACAGCAGACAGGATGACTGTCATGCAGTGACACAGCAGACAGGATGACTGTCATGAGTGACACAGCAGACAGGATGACTGTCATGAGTGACACCAGCAGACAGGATGACTGTCATGAGTGACACCAGCAGACAGGATGACTGTCATGAGTGACACCAGCAGAAGGATGATGTCATGACATGAACAGAGCGCAGATGACTGCAGAAGTGACACAGCAAGGATGACTGCATGCAGTGACACCAGCAGACGGATGACGTCAGAGGTGACAGCAGAGGATGACTGCATGAGTGACAGAGCAGACAGAGTGTCATCAGACACAGCAGACAGATGACGCAGAAGGTGACAGCAGCAGAACAGGATGACTGTCATGAGGTGACACCAGCAGACAGGATGACTGTCATGAGGTGACACCAGCAGACAGGATGACTGTCATGAGTGACACCAGCAGACAGGATGATGTCATGAGTGACACAGCAGACAGGATGACTGCCATGAGTGACAGCAGCAGACAGAGATGAGTGTCATGCAGTGACAGCAGCAGACAGGATGTGTCATGAGGATGCCCAGCAGACAGGATGACTGTCACTGAGGTGACACCAGCAGACAGGATGACTGTCATGCAGTGACACAGCAGACAGGATGACTGTCATGCAGTGACACAGCAGACAGGATGAGTTCATGAAGTGACAGCACAGACAGATGACTGTCAGCAGTGACACAGCAGACAGGATGACTGTCATGAGTGACACAGCAGACAGGATGACTGTCATGAGGTGACACCAGCAGACAGGAGACTGTCATGAGTGACACAGCAGACAGGATGACTGTCATGCAGTGACACCAGCAGACAGGATGTACTGTCATGATGACACAGCAGCAGACAGGATGACTGTCAGTGCAGTGACAGCACAGACAGGATGATGTCATGCAGTGACATGCAGCAGAAAGGATGACGTGCATGAAGTGACACCAGCAGACAGGATGACTGTCATGAGTGACACCAGCAGACAGGATGACTGTCATGAGGTACACCAGCAGACAGAATGATGTCATGAAGTGACACCAGCAGACAGGATGACTGTCATGAAGTGACAGCAGCAGAAGGATGACTGTCATGAGTGACACCAGCAGACAGGATGACTGATCAGAGTGACACAGACAGGATGACTGTCATGAGTGACACCAGCAGACAGGATGACTGTCATGAGGTGACACCAGCAGACAGGATGACTGTCATGAAGTGACACCAGCAGACAGGATGACTGTCATGAGGTGACACCAGCAGACAGGATGACTGTCATGAGGTGACACCAGCAGACAGGATGACTGTCATGGACACAGCAAGATACTGTCATGGACACCAGAGAAGGATGCTGGAGTGACCCACAGACAATGTGTATGAGGAACACGGTGACTGTATGAGTGACCAAGACGATGACTGTCATGGAACAGCAGACAGATGACGTCATAGTGACACCAGACAGGATGTGGTCCAGACAGATGCTTGGTGACACACGACAGATATCAGGTGCAGCGGAATAGTGTCTAGTGCCCACACAGGATGTGTTGAAGTGACAGCAGAAAGGATGACTGTCATGCGTACGCAACAGGATATGCCAGTGACACCACGGGATGCTTCATGAGTAACCACAACAGAGACTTCATGTGACACGCAGACAGATGACTGTGTGCGACGGAGCTATGAGTGACACACAGATATCAAGTACACAAGACAGGATACTCATACGAGAAAAGGAGACTATGAGACGCAGATGATGCGCAGAGTACGAACAGGATGAGGTGACACCAGCAGACAGGATGACTGTCATGAGGTGACACCAGCAGACAGTAGGACTGTCATGAAGTGACATCAGCAGACAAGATGACTGTCATTCAGTGACACCAGCAGACAGGATGTCTGCCATGAGGTGACACCAGCAGACAGGATGACTGTCATGCAGTGACAGCAGCAGACAGGATGACTGTCATGCAGTGACAGCAGCAGAAAGGATGACTGTCATGAAGTGACAGCAGCAGACAGGATGACTGTCATGCAGTGACAGCAGCAGACAGGATGACTGTTATGCAGTGACAGCAGCAGACATGATGACTGTCATGCAGTGACAGCAGCAGACAGGATGCTTGTGTCATGCATTGACACGCAGTACACAAGATGGTTGTGTCATACAGTGACAGCAGCAGACAGGATGAGTGTCATGAAGTGACACCAGCAGACAGGATGACTGTCATGAAGTGACAGCAGCAGAAAGGATGACTGTCATGCAGTGACACCAGCAGACAGGATGACTGTCATGAGGTGACACCAGCAGACAGGATGACTGTCATGAGGTGACACCAGCAGACAGTAGGACTGTCATGAAGTGACATCAGCAGACAAGATGACTGTCATTCAGTGACACCAGCAGACAGGATGACTGTCATGAGGTGACACCAGCAGACAGGATGACTGTCATGCAGTGACAGCAGCAGACAGGATGACTGCCATGCAGTGACAGCAGCAGACAGGATGGTTCTGTCATGCAGTGACAGCAGCAGACAGGATGGTTGTGTCATGCAGTGACAGCAGCAGACAGGATGACTGCCATGCAGTGACAGCAGCAGACAGGATGGTTGTGTCATGCAGTGAGCAGCAGACAGGATAGTTGTGTCATGCAGTGAAAGCAGCAGACAGGATGATTGTGTCATGCAGTGACAACAGCAGACAGGATGGTTGTCATGCAGTGACAGCAGCAGACAGGATGGTTGTCATGCAGTGACATCAGCAGACAGGATGGTTGTGTAATGCAGTGACATCAGCAGACAGGATGGTTGTCATGCAGTGACAGCAGCAGACAGGATGGTTGTCATGCAGTGACAGCAGCAGACAGGATGGTTGTCATGCAGTGACAGCAGCAGACAGGATGGTTGTCATGCAGTGACAGCAGCAGACAGGAAGGTTGTCATGCAGTGACAGCAGCAGACAGGATGGTTGTCATGCAGTGACAGCAGCAGACAGGATGGTTGTCATGCAGTGACAGCAGCAGACAAGAGGGTTGTCATGCACTCACTAACATTCCTCAACAGTCTTGACAATTATTTACGTAACGAATCTGATTGCTATTATTTTACAGGAGTAATTTTCCATACCTGCTATTACCTCTTATTACTATATATAAGTACGTATGTATGCCCATTGTATATATATATATATATATATATATATATATATATGATAGTAGTATATATATGATAGGTATCATATAGTATATATATGATAGGTATCATATAGTATATATGATATATACTATATGATATATACTATATGATATATACTATATGATATATACTATATGATATATACTATATACTATATGATATATACTATATGATATATACTATATGATATATACTATATGATATATACTATATGATATATACTATATGATATATACTATATACTATATGATATATACTATATGATATATACTATATGATATATATACTATATGATATATACTATATGATATATACTATCATATAGTATATATGATATATACTATATGATATATACTATATATATCATATAGTATATATCATAGGTATCATATAGTATATATATGATAGGTATCATATAGTATATATATGATAGTATATATAGGTAGTATATATATGATAGGTAGTAGGTTGGTAGACAGCAACCACCCAGGGAGGTACTACCGTCCTGCCAGGTGACTGTGAAACAGAAACCTGAAACTGTTTTACATGATGGTAGGATTGCTGGTGTCTTTTTTCTGTCTCATAAACACGCTGGATAACAGGTATATCTAGCTACTTCTACTTACACTTTAGGTCACACTACACTGGCATACACATGCATATATATACATACACACATCTAGGTTTTTCTTCT
Organism: Cherax destructor; assembly: GCA_009830355.1. Lineage (NCBI taxonomy): Eukaryota > Metazoa > Arthropoda > Malacostraca > Decapoda > Parastacidae > Cherax > Cherax destructor. Next base: position 4,821 of record WNWK01038956.1, read on the forward strand.
TTTTCTTAATAGCTCTTGTTCTTTTTATTTTCTCTATTGTCCATGGGGAAGTGGAAAAGAATCTTTCCTCCGTAAGCCATGCGTGTCGTATGAGGCGACTAAGATGCCGGGAGCAATGGGCTAGTAACCCCTTCTCCTGTACAAATCTACTAAAAACGAGAAGAAGAAAAACTTTATAAAATTGGGTTGTCTGAATGTGCGTGGATGTAGTGCGGATGATAAGAAAGAGATGATTGCCGATGTTATGAATGAAAAGAAGTTGGATGTCCTGGCCTAAGCGAAACAAAGCTGAAGGGTAGGCGAGTTTCAGTGGGAGAAATAAATGGGATTAAGTCAGGAGTATCTGAGAGAGTTAGAGCTAAGGAAGGGTAGCAATAATGTTGAAGGATCAGTTATGGAAGGAAAAGAGGGAATATAAATGTGTAAATTCAAGGATTATGTGGATTAAAATAAGGGTCGGATGCGAAAAGTGGGTCATAATAAGCGTGTATGCACCTGGAGAAGAGAGGAGTGTAGAGGAGAGAGAATTTTGGGAGATGTTAAGCGAATGTATAGGAACTTTTGAACCAAATGAGAGAGTAATTGTGGTAGGGGACCTAAATGCTAAAGTGGGAGAAACATGCAGAGAGGGTGTAGTAGGTAAGTTTGGGGTGCCAGGTGTAAATGATAATGGGAGCCCTTTGATTGAACTTTGTATAGAAAGGGGTTTAGTTATAGGTAATACATATTTTAGAAAAAGAGGATAAATAAGTATACAAGATATGATGTAGGGCGTAATGACAGTAGTTTGTTGGACTATGTATTGGTAGATAAAAGACTGTTGAGTAGACTTCAGGATGTACATGTTTATAGAGGGGCTACAGATATATCAGATCACTTTTTAGTTATAGCTACAGTGGGAGTAAAAGGTAGATGGGATACAAGGAAAATAGAATCAGTAAGTAAAAGAGAGGTGAAGGTTTATAAACTAAAAGAGGAGGCAGTTAGGGTAAGATATAAACAACTATTGGAGGATAGATGGGCTAGTGAGAGTGTAGGCAATGGGGTCGAAAATGTATGGGGTAGATTTAAAAATGTAGTGTTAGAGTGTTCAGCAGAAGTTTGTGGTTACAGGCGAGTGGGTGCGGAGGGAAGAGGAGCGATTGGTGGAATGATGATGTAAAGAGAGTAGTAAGGGAGAAAAAGTTAGCTTTGAGAGGTTTTACAAAGTAGAAGTGATGCAAGGAGGGAAGAGTATATGGAGAGAAAAGAGGGTTAAAAGAGTGGTGAAGCAATGTAAAAGAGAGCAGATGAGAGAGTGGGTGAGATGTTATCAGCAAATTTTGTTGAAAATAAGAAAAAGTTTTGGAATGAGATTAATAAGTTGAGGAAGCCTAGAGAACAAATGGATTTGACAGTTAAAAATAGGAGAGGAGAGTTATTAAATGGAGAGTTAGAGGTATCAGGAAGATGGAGAGAATATTTTGAGGATTTGTTAAATGTTGATGAAGACAGGGAAGCTGTGATTTCGTGTGTAGGGCAAGGAGGAATAACATCTTGTAGGAGTGTGGAAGAGCCAGTTGTGGGTGTAGGGAAGTTCGTGAGGCAGTGGGTAGAATGAAAGGGGTAAGGCAGCTGGGATTGATGGGATAAAGATAGAAATGTTAAAAGCAGGTGGGGATATAATTTTGGAGTGGTTGGTGCTATTATTTAATAAATGTATGGAAGAGGGTAAGGTACCTAGGGATTGGCAGAGAGCGTGTATTGTTCCTTTGTATAAAGGCAAAGGGGACAAAAGAGAGTGCAAAAATTATAGGGAATAAGTCTGTTGAGTGTACCTGGTAAAGTGTATGGTAGAGTTATTATTGAAAGAATTAAGAGTAAAACAGAAAGCAGGATAGCAGATGAACAAGGGGCTTTAGGAAAGGTAGGGGTGTGTAGACCAAGTGTTTACAGTGAAACATATAGGTGAACAGTATTTGGATAAGGGTAAAGATGTTTTTGTGGCATTTATGGATTTGGAAAAGGCGTATGATAGGGTAGATAGGGGGCAATGTGGCAGATGTTGCAGGTGTATGGAATAGGAGGAAGGTTACTGAAAGCAGTGAAGAGTTTTTATGAGGATAGTGAGGCTCAGGTTAGAGTGTGTAGGAGAGAAGGGGACTATTTCCCAGTAAAAGTGGGCCTTAGACAAGGATGTGTGATGTCACCGTGGTTGTTCAATATATTTATAGATGGGGTTGTAAGAGAAGTGAATGCGAGGGTCTTGGCAAGAGGTGTTGGGCTAAAAGATAAGAAGCAAATACAAAGTGGGAGTTGTCACAGTTGCTTTTGCTGATGACACTGTGCTTTGGGAGATTCTGAAGAGAAGCTGCAGAGGTTGGTGGATGAATTTGGTAGGGTGTGTAAAAGAAGAAAATTGAAAGTGAATATAGGAAAGAGTAAGGTGATGAGGATAACAAAAAGAATAGGTGACGAAAGATTGGATATCAGATTGGAGGGAGAGAGTATGGAGGAGGTGAATGTATTCAGATATTTGGGAGTGGACATGTCGGCGGATGGGTCTATGAAGGATGAGGTGAATCATAGAATTGATGAGGGAAAAGGGTGAGTGGAGCACTTCGGAGTCTGTGGAGACAAAGAACCTTGTCCATGGAAGTAAAGAGGGAATGTATGAGAGTATAGTTATACCAACGCTCTTGTATGGGTGTGAAGCATGGGTGATGAATGTTGCAACGAGGAGAAGGCTGGAGGCAGTGGAGATGTCATGTCTGAGGTCAATGTGTGGTGTGAATATAATGCAGAGAATTCGGAGTTTGGAAATTAGGAGGAGGTGCGGGATTACCAAAACGATTGTCCAGAGAGCTGAGGAGGGTTGTTGAGGTGGTTTGGACATGTAGAGAGAATGGAACGAGACAGAGTGACTTCGAGAGTGTATAAATCTGTAGTGGAGGGAAGGCGGGGTAGGGGTCGGCCTAGGAAAGGTTGGAGGGAGGGGTAAAGGAAGTTTTGTGTGCGAGGGCTTGGACTTCCAGCAAGCATGTGTGAGCGTATTTGATAGGAGTGAATGGAGGCATATGGTTTTTAATACTTGACGTGCTGTTGGAGTGTGAGCAAAGTAACATTTATGAAGGGATTCAGGAAACCGGCAGGCCGGACTTGAGTTCTGGAGATGGGAAGTACAGTGCCGGCACTCTAAAGGAGGGTGTTAATGTTGCAGTTTTATAACTGTAGTGTAAAGCACCCTTCTGGCAAGACAGTGATGGAGTGAATGATGATGAAAGTTTTTCTTTTTCGGGCCACCCTGCCTTGGTGGGAATCGGCCGATGTGTTAATAAAAATATATATATATATATATATATATATATATATATAGAATCACATTAAGAATGGAAAAAAGTATATATATTTTAGTGATGATGTTGTATGAGTGTATTATGGTATATTGTGAGAGATATTCAGGTCAAACAACGAAATTGCCGCAAGCAAAATTACGATCATTTCGCTTTCCAAATATTGTACTTATAAGGTCAGGGAGGAAGTGAAGAGAAGAGGGAGGGGTTGGTGAGGAGGGAGGGAGGGAGGGGTGGGGGGAGGGGGAGGAGAGGGGGGAGGGATATGAGGGGAGGGAGGGGGTTGTGGTAGGGGAAGAGGCGTTGTCGTGATGCTGTGAGTTTAAGAGGTTTTTTTATGTAAATGTATTTATTAACATTGTGATACTGAGTAGCTATGTGTCCTGTGTTATGTGTCCTGTGCTATGTGTCCTGTGTTATGTGTCCTGTGTAGTGTGTACTGTGTTGTGTCCTGTGCTATGTGTCCTGTGTTATGTGTCCTGTGCTATGTGTCCTGTGTTATGTGTCCTGTGTAGTGTGTACTGTGTTGTGTCCTGTGCTATGTGTCCTGTGTTATGTGTCCTGTGCTATGTGTCCTGTGCTATGTGTCCTGTGCTATGTGTCCTGTGCTATGTGTCCTGTGCTATGTGTCCTGTGCTATGTGTCCTGTGCTATGTGTCCTGTGTTATGTGTCCTGTGTAGTGTGTACTGTGTTCTGTCCTGTGCTATGTGTCCTGTGCTATGTGTCCTGTGCTATGTGTCCTGTGTTATGTGTCCTGTGTAGTGTGTACTGTGTTGTGTCCTGTGCTATGTGTCCTGTGCTATGTGTCCTGTGTTATGTGTCCTGTGTAGTGTGTACTGTGTTGTGTCCTGTGTTGTACTCACCTAATTGTGGTTGCAGGGGTCGATACTCAGCTCCTGGCCCCGCCTCTTCGCTGTCCGCTACTGGGTCTCTGCTCTCCCTGCTCCATGAGCTTTATCATACCTTGTCTTAAAACTATGTATGGTTCCTGCCTCCACTATATCGTTCGCTAGACTATTCCACTTCCTGACTACTCTGTGGCTGAAGAAATGCTTCCTAACATCCCTTTGACTCATCTGAGTCTTCAGCTTCCAGTTGTGTCCCCTTGTTTCTGTGTTCCCTCTCTGGAACATCCTGTCACTGTCTACCTTGTCGATTCCCCGCAGTATTTTGTATGTCGTTATCATGTCTCCTCTGACCCTTCTTTCCTCCAGTGTTGTTAGTCCTATTTCCCTCAACCTTTCTTCATAAGACAGACCCCTGAGTTGTGGAACTAGCCTTGTCGCAAACCTTTGCACTTTCTCTAGTTTCTTTACGTGATTGACCAGGTGTGGGTTCCAGACTGGTGCTGCATATTCTAGTATGGGCCTGACGTACACGGTGTACAGTGTCTTGAACGATTCCTTGTTAAGGTAACGGAACGCTAATCTTAGGTTTGCTAGTCGCCCATATGCTGCCGCAGTTATCTGGTTGATGTGTGTTTCCGGAGACGTGTTTGGCGTTATACTCACCCCAAGGTCTTTCTCCTTTGATGAGGTTTGTAGCCTTTGTCCACCTAGCCTGTACTCTGTCAGCGGTCTTCTTTGCCCTTCTCCGATCTTCATGACTTTGCATTTGGTGGGATTAAATTCGAGAAGCCAGTTGCTAGACCAGATGTCAAGCTTGTCCAGGTCTCTTTGAAGTCCTGCTTGGTCCTCATCCGATGTGATTCTTCTCATTAATTTCACATCATCTGCGAACAGAGACACTTCTGAGTCTATCCCGTCCGTCATGTCATTCACATATACCAAGAATAGCTCTGGTCCTAGGACTGATCCCTGCGGTACACCGCTCGTCACAGGCGCCCACTGTGATACCTCATCACGCACCATGACCTGTTGTTGCGTCCCTGTGAGGTATTCCCTGATCCATTCCAGTGCCCTTCCTGTTATACACGCTTGGTCTTCCAACTTCTTTACTAATCTCATATGGGGAACTGTGTCGAAGGCCTTCCTGCAGTCCAGGAAAATGCAGTCAACCCACCCTTCTCTCTCTTACCTTACCTCTGTTACTTTATTATAGAACTCCAGGAGGTTTCTTACACAGGCTTTGCCTTCCCTGAATCCGTGCTGTCTGGCGTTGATTATCCTGTTCAGCTCCAGATGCTCCACCATTCTTTTCCTGATGATTTTCTCCAAAACTTTGCACACTATACACGTAAGTGACACCGGTCTATAGTTTAGTGCCTCTTTTCTGTCTCCTTTTTAAAAGATGGGGACTACGTTGGCCTTTTTTCATACCTCAGGTAGCTGCCCAGTTTCAAGGGATGTGTTGAATATTATGGTAAGTGGCACACTCAGTACCTCAGCTCCCTCCCGAAGAACCCACGGGGAGATATTGTCCCGACCCATCGCCTTTGAGGTATCAAGGTCACTGAGTAACTGCTTCACCTCCTCCTCAGTTGTGTGTATGCCCTCCAGCACTTGATACATCGATTGTTGGTGATGCACCCCGTCCTGTCTACCCAGCTGCCTTCCTGTCTCCACTGTGAATACTTCCTTAAACCTCGAGTGGAGCTCCTCACATACCTCTTGATCGTTACTTGTGAGTTCCCCATCTTCTCTCCTCAGCCTTATCACCTGGTCCTTGATTGTTGTCTTCCTTCTGATGTGACTGTACATCAGTTTCGGGTCAGACTTGACTTTCGATGCGTTCCCTGTGTTATGTGCCCTGTGTTATGTGTCCTGTGTTGTGTGTCCTGTGTTGTGTCCTGTGTTGTGTGTCCTGTTATGTGTCCTGGGTTATGTCTTGTGTTGTGTCCTGTATTGTGTGTCCTGTGTTATGTGTCCTGTGCTGTGTGTCTTGTGTGTTTTGTGCTGTGTGTGCTGTGTCTTGTGCTGTGTGTCCTGTGCCATGTGCTGTGTGTCCTGTGTTATGTGATCTGTGCTATGTGTCCTGTACTCACTAAATTGTACTCGCCTAATTGTGGTTGCAGGGTCGAGACTCAACTCCTGGCCCTGCCTCTTCACTGATCGCTACTGGGTCCTCTCTCCCTGCTCCATGAGCTTTATCATACCTCGTCTTAAAGCTATGTATGGTTCCTGCCTCCACTACATCACTTGCTAGACTATTCCACTTCCTGACTACTCTATGACTGAATAAATACTTCCTAACATCCCTTTGACTCATCTGAGTCTTCAACTTCCAATTGTGACCCCTTGTTTCCGTGTCCCCTCTCTGGAACATCCTGTCTCTATCCACCTTGTCTATTCCTCGCAGTATTTTGTATGTTGTTATCATGTCTTCCCTAACCCTCCTGTCCTCCAGTGTTGTCAGGCCGATTTCCCTTAACCTTTCTTCGTAGGACATTTCCCCTTAGCTCTGGAACTAACCTTGTCGCAAACCTTTGCACTTTCTCTAATTTCTTGACGTGCTTGACCAGGTATGGGTTCCAAACTGGTGCTGCATACTCTAGTATGGGCCTGACGTACACGGTGTACAGTGTCTTGAACGATTCCTTACTAAGGTATCGGAACGCTATTCTCAGGTTTGTCAGTCGCCCGTATGCTGCAGCAGTTATCTGGTTGATGTGTGCTTCCGGAGACTTGCTCGGTGTTATACTCACCCCAAGATCTTTTTCCTTGAGCGAGGTTTGCAGTCTTTGGCCACCTAGCCTATACTCTGTCTGCGGTCTTCTTTGCCCTTCCCCGATCTTCATGAATTTGCATTTGGCGGGGTTACATTCGAGAAGCCAGTTGCTGGACCAGGTGTTCAGCCTGTCCAGGCCTCTTTGAAGTCCTTCCTGATCCTCATCTGATTTAATTATCCTCATTAACTTCACATCATCTGCGAACAGGGACACTTCTGGGTCTATCCCGTCCGTCATGTCCTTCACATATACCAAGAATAGTACTGGTCCTAGGACTGACCCCTGTGGGACCCCGCTCGTCACAGGCGCCCACTGTGATACCTCGTCACGTACCATGACTCGTTGTTGCTCCCTGTCAGGTATTCTCTGATCCATTGCAGTGCCCTTCCTGTTATACAAGCCTGATCCTCTAGCTTCTTCACTAATCTCTTGTGAGGAACTGTGTCGAAGGCCTTCTTGCAGTCCAAGAAAATGCAATCAACCCACCCCTCTCTCTCGTGTCTTCTGTTACCTTGTCATAGAACTCCAGAAGGTTTGTGACACAGGATTTGCCTTCCATGAATCCGTGCTGGTTGTCGTGCTGTGTGTCCTGTTTGTGTCCTGTGTTGTGTGTCCTGTGTTGTGTGTCCTGTGTTATGTGTCCTGTGTTATGTGTCCTGTGTCATGTATCCTGTGCTATGTATCCTGTGCTATATATCCTGTGTTATGTGTCCTGAGTTATATGTCCTGTGTTATATGTCCTGTACTCACCTAATTGTACTCACCTAATTGTGGTTGCAGGGGTCGAGACTTAGCTCCTGGCCCCGCCTCTTCGCTGTCCGCTACTGGGTCTCTGCTCTCCCTGCTCCATGAGCTTTATCATACCTTGTCTTAAAACTATGTATGGTTCCTGCCTCCACTATATCTTTCTCTAGACTATTCCACTTCCTGACTACTCTGTGGCTGAAGAAATGCTTCCTAACATCCCTTTGACTCATCTGAATCTTCAGCTTCCAGTTGTGTCCCCTTGTTTCTGTGTTCCCTCTCTGGAACATCCTGTCCCTGTCTACCTTGTCGATTCCCCGCAGTATTTTGTATCTCGTTATCATGTCTCCTCTGACCCTTCTTTCCTGTGTTATGTATCCTGTGTTGTGTGTCCTGTGCTGTGTCCTGTGTTATGTGTCCTGTGTTATGTGTCCTGTGCTATGTATCTTGTGCTGTTTGTCCTGTGTTAGGTGTCCTGTGCGTCCTGTGTTATGTATCCTGTGCTGTGTCCTGTGCTATGTATCCTGTGCTGTGTGTCCTTTGTTATGAATCCTGCGCTGTGTCCTGTGTTATGTGTCCTGTGCTGTGTGTCCATATCTATAACAATTCACTACAAACACACAGTACCCTGGCTGGAACAATTCATTGTGTGTACTCACCTAATTGTACTCACCTAATTGTGGTTGCAGGGGTCGAGACTCAGCTCCTGGCCCCGCCTCTTCGCTGTCCGCTACTGGGTCTCTGCTTTCCCTGCTCCATGTGCTTTATCATACCTTGTCTTAAAACTATGTATGGTTCCTGCCTCCACTATATCTTTCTCTAGACTATTCCACTTCCTGACTACTCTGTGGCTGAAGAAATGCTTCCTGACATCCCTTTGACTCATCTGAGTCTTCAGCTTCCAGTTGTGTCCCCTTGTTTCTGTGTTCCCTCTCTGGAACATCCTGTCACTATCTACCTTGTCGATTCCCCGCAGTATTTTGTATGTCGTTATCATGGTTCCTCTGACCCTTCTTTCCTCCAGTGTTGTTAGTCCTATTTCCCTCAACATTTCTTCATAGGACAGACCCCTGAGTTGTGGAACTAACCTTGTCGCAAACCTTGCACTTTCTCTAGTTTCTTTACGTGCTTGACCAGGTGTGGGTTCTAGACTGGTGCTGCATATTCTAGTATGGGCCTGACGTACACGGTGTACGCTGCTCAGCTGCGTGATATTATAAGGAGTAAAATACAAACTGAAACTATGTCATATCAGTCTCGTGTTTCTCCCTCTACAGGAGCTGTTAATCGTAGGTCACCATTGAGGTTTCTACAAAATGGGAGAGACAAAACTCCTGAGCAAAACCAGCAAGTCACAGGTGTGGGGTTATCGACAGGTGAGTCTGGTTCACTGGCGCTTGAACTAGCCAGACTCACTCTTGAACAAACTAAAGAACAGCGTGCATTTGCTAAGGAGGAGTTTGATAGAGAGAAGGAGAGGAGACAATTCCATCAGACTATAGATGACTTCAATTTGCAAAGGGCAGTACAGTTTGTTCCTCGTTTTGTTGAAGCAGAGCCTGAACAGTTTTTCGAAGCATTTGAAACCAGGCTCGAGCTTTAGGGTGGCCTGAGGTTCATTGGGCGTCACTGGTGCATACTGCGTTGTTTGGTAAGGCACAAGAATTTACTTCTAGCCTGGGAAATGCTGACTTTGGAAACTATCGTATTGTGAAAAACACTGTTCTTGGGGCTTATCAATGTATTCCTGCCAAGTATAGGAAAGAATTCAAACTCGGCAGAAGGCAGTTGGGTCAGTCTGCTGTTGATTTTGTCAGACAGCAGACCAGGGCTTTACAAAGTGGTACAAGGCAAGTGGTGTCGCTGATTTTGAAAATTTGAAGCAGCTCATCTTGGTGGACAACCTGCTGGAGTCTGTTAGTCCAGAGGTTCGAGTGTTTCTACGAGATCATTCCTTGCCTACGGCATTGGAAGCAGCCAGGTTGGCTGATACTTTTGAAACTAACCGCTCCTTGTCCGAGCGGTCTTATCTCTTTCCTCAACAGCCTGGTATGAGCAGAGATCGTCAAAGAAAAGTTCCTGAGTGGAGAAATAAAGGTCAAGATGAAGGTGAATCTCGTCAGCAGTCAAAATCACCTGGTGAGCAGCGTTACTTCACTCCAAGTCAACCTGGTGAGCGACATCAAACTACTCAACATGGTGATTCGAAGCGGCAGTATCCAGAGTGGCGTAAGCCACAAAATCAACGAGGTGCCAAAGTTAAAGCTGAGATGGTATGTTATAACTGTGGTAAGCCTGGCCACATCAGACCCAATTGTCCAAGTAAACCCCAACCCTATGGTAAAATCTCTAATATCCTTAATAATATGTCCCAGGAAGAAGTAGAGAAGGGGATGGCCCTTTATTATAGCACTTGTAAAATATCCCTTCAGGAACATTCAGAGAAAAAGGAAGTTAGAACCTTTAGGGATACTGGAGCATATTGCTCACTTATAAGAGAGGGAGTACTTCCCCTTTCTGAACAAACCTCTTTGCAATCCTCAGTTCTGTTAGAAGCTTTTGGAGGAGCAGTATTTTCTGTCCCTTTACATCAAATATATGTGCAGAGTAAATACTACACTGGGTATTTGACTGTTGGTGTATCAGAGGGATTTCCTATGAAGGATGCAATGCTATTACTGGGTAATAACATTGAGTCTACTAAATGTATAGAACCCATAATGATTAATTCTTTCCCGATGTTGGCCATAACTCGGGCACAATCCAAAGTGATGTCTGATGAGAATGTTAACTCGTCCTTGGACGACTCTGATCTCGGACTAACCAATTTGTTTTGCGAGAAAACTGGCCAGAGCCTCGTAAATTTAGTGAACAGCCCCAGATCAAGCCTTCCTATTCCAGGGTTGCAGGATTGCCAGATGTCTCTGTTTCCATGCCTGAGGGACTGTCCTTTCGGGAGGAACAACGGAAAGACTCCTCACTAAACTCTGCTTTTGAGGCAGCTATGGGTAAATCCACTTGGGTCACCCGTCAAATATCTCTTAAAAAATAATTACTTAGTCTGCACTGAAACTGGTAAGGAGGTGGAGGGAAAACAGCAAACAGATAAATTAGTGGTTCCAGAAAGTTTAGGTCTCAGATACTAAATATAGCCCATAATTCTTCTTTAGGAGGCCATTTGGGAATTACCAAACTCAATACCGAATAACTAAAGAATTCTTTTTGGTCAAAGTTAAGGCAAGATGTAAAGAATCATTCCTGTTGTCCAGAATGTCAGCAGGTAGGGGAAACCGAACATGGTGTTGCATGAAAAGTATTAACCTTTATTCGGAGCATGTTAAACACACCCACATATCCCCTCCAACCGCGAACCATCGTTAGGTTTGGGATGGGGCCCCTCATCAAATCAACGACTCGGTTCCCCCAATTAAAAAGGAGTTTAACATACAAAGGTGACGGGATACCACTCGCGGTTTGTCATTAATTCCTATAGAGTGGTTGTGGAAAGTTGTCTGTCTTTTGGGTGCTTAGCCTAGACAACTGTGGCTGCACTAAACACTACTCCTTTGTATATAGTGTACATATGTGTAAACAGCACTTTGTTATATTGGTGAAGGAAAAAAAACAAAAGTCTTATATAATCACAATTACTTGTGAAGGAAAAGACAAAAGTCTGGAATTAATCTAACTGATTTTTTAAGGAAATACAATTTCAATACATCTTCTACTGTTTTCTTTGTCCAAGCTCCTTTTTCACTCAGGTTAACAGGCCATTGAACCTGAGGTTGTTATGTCTTGAAGATTCCTTGTTAATAACGGGCTAATCTTAGGTTTCCAGTCCTCATATGCCCCCGTTATCTGGTTGATGGCCCCGGAACGGGGTTTGTTATACTCACCCCAAGGTCTTTTCCTTTGCCGAGGTTTGTAGCCTTTGTCCGCCTAGCCTGTACTCTTCAGCAGTCTTCTTTGCCCTTCTCCGATCTTTGACTTTTTGGTGGGATTGAATTGAGAAACCAGTTGCGCCAGATGTCGAGCTTGTCCAGGTCTGTTTGAAGTCCGTTGGTCCTCTTCCGATGTGATTCTCCCTTTAATTTCCTCTGCGAACGAACACTTCTGAGTCATCCCGTCCGTCATGTCATTTACAAAACCAAGAATAAATGGTCCTAGGACTGACCCTGCGGTACCCGCTCGTCCAAGGGGCCCACGTGAACCCCCCCCCACCCCCATGACCCGTTGTTCCCTCCCCGTGGGGACCCCGATCCATTCCCGTGCCCTTCCTGTTATACACGCTTGTTCTTCCAACTTTTTATAATCTCATGTGAAAACTGTCGAAGGCCTTCCCGCTGTCCAGGAAAAAGCAATCAACCCACCCCCTCTCTTGCCTTACGTGTGTGTGTGCGAGTGCGTGTGCGCTCGATTGGGATTTCTCATGCGTGCCCTGTACATGTTTAGAAAAGGGGTGTATACTTGTATTAGTTGTTGTGAGTAGGTAAATATTGAGTGGATATTGTAGTTTTACGTGGTAGATATGTGTCATGTACGGAGTAGATATGTAGTCATGTACGTGAGTAGATATGTAGTTATGTACGTGAGTAGATATGTAGTCATGTAGTGAGTAATATGTAGTCATGTATGAGAGATATGATCATGTAGTGAGTTTTATGTAGTCACGTACGTGGTAGATATGTAGCGTACGTGGAGATATGTAGTCACGTACGTGAGTTTTATGTAGTCACGTATATAATGTAGTCTGTACGTGAGTTTTAAAACCATTCTTCCTTTTTGTGGTGTTAAGGTTTTATTTTAGAAGCGTGACACGACCAAGATATCTCTTTCACTGAGATTACACCTGTATTAAAAAATCAAATCCTTCCCGCCGGGGCCACCGCACGCCAGACGGCAAACAGGCAGAGAGGGGTAGGCAGGGAAAAAGGTAAGCAGGGAGAAAAAGCAGAAAGACTAAGCTGAAGGCAGGCAAAATAGAACGTCCCGGTCAACGTTTCAGGAAAAAAAAATATGAAGAACACGGGGGGAGGTAGCAACGCTTCAAGCATTGCATTCCTTGCATCACAGTGTTATTACGAGTATGATTTAGAGCAGGCCTTTGGCTCCCTCCAAGGGCTCGACTTCGTTCCTGGGGGGGTGGGGACTCACCAA
>WNWK01038957.1:0-17682 GCA_009830355.1 Cherax destructor
TTTATACAAAATAGAAGTGATGCAAGGAGGGAAGAGTATATGGAGAAAAAGTCTCTAAGAGAGTGGTGAATCAATGTAAAAGAGAGCAAATGAGAGAGTGGGTGAGATACTATCAACAAATTTTACTGAGAATAAGAAACGTTTTGGAGTGAGATTAATAAGTTGAGAAGGCCTAGGGAACGAATGGATTTAACAGTCAAATAGTAGAGGAGAGTTATTAGATGGAGAGTTGGAGGTATCAGGAAGGAGGGTATATTTTGAGGAACTGTTAAATGTTGATGATGATGATGGGGAAGTTGTTATTTTGTGTATTGGGCAGGAAGTATAACATCTTGTAGGAGTGAGGAAGAGCCAGCTGTGAGTGTGGGGTAAGTGTGTGGGTCAGTGGGTAGAATGAAAGGGGATAAAGAAGCTGGGATTGATGGGATAAAGATAGAAAATGTTAAAAGCAAACAAACAAACAAATTTTATTTCATTGCAGGTTACATGGGTATTGGAAGTTACAATGTAAATTGAGTGCAAGGAGAGCCACTGACATGCCATGGCATTAGGGGCAGCTTATTCTAGTCCTTAAAAACTAGGTACTTAATATTAGAGAAATTTATTGAGTTTATTCTAGTTAAAAATTATTTTCAAAATTACAATATGATGAAATTTTACTGTTTAAATTATTATATAATGATATTAGATCTTAGATTGTTACAGGTGTTAAGATTCTTGAATGATAATATGGAATTGAGATTATCTTAAGGAAAATAACATTGAGCATTTTTGACATTAACTTATAATAATGAGTAGGGGTAACATAATAGTAACATATTATTAAAAATTGAGATTATCGTATAGGAAAGTAACAATGAGCATTTTTCAAAGTAGTTTATAGCATGATCATTTGGGGTTTGGGTGAGTAGGTGGTTTTGAGTTGAGTCTTAAATTGATTTTCAGACAAGATTATCTTAATATTTACTGGTAATGAATTCCAGATTCTGGGGCCCTTTATGTGCATAAAATTTTTTACATAGGTTGATATGAACACGGGTATATCAAAAAGTGATCTGTGTCGTGTGTTGTGGTCATGGGTCCTATTAAAGTTGGTGAGGAGAGTTTGAGCAGAGGGTTTATATTAGAGTGTAAAGTTTTATATATGTAGTAGGCACAAGAGTAAGTATGAATGTTCTTTACGGTGAGTAGTTTGAGACTTTGAATATTGGTGGAGTATGCTGTCTAGAGTGGGAATTTGTTATCATTCTGACTGCGGCCTTTTGTTGTGTTATGAGTGGTCTAAGGTGATTTAACGTTGTTGATCCCCATGCACAGATTCCATAGGTGAGATACGGGTAGATAAGTGAATGATAGAGTGCAAGGAGAGCTGATTGAGGTACATAATAGCGTATCTTTGATAATATGCCTACTGTCTTCGAGATTTTCTTGGAAATTTGTTGTATATGTGTTTGGAATTTAAGGCTACTGTCAAGGTGGATTCCTAGGAATTTTCCTCTGTGAGTCTTGTGATGGGTGTACCATTAAGTGTTATGTTAATGAACATTTGTGACTTTGCTTCCAAACTGTATGAAGTAGGTCTTGTCAGTATTGAGAGTAAGCTTGTTAGTCGTCATCCATGTTGATATTTTCTGTAATCGCATTAACAGTGTTGGCCAGTATAACTGGATTTGGGTGAGAGAAGACATATGTTGTGTCATCTGCAAATAAAATGGGTTTGAGTAGTTGTGATGCATTCGTAGGTCATTTATGTAAATGAGGAATAGGAGTGGCCCCAGGACACTTCCTTGAGGGACTCCGATTGTAATTGGTGTGTGGAAGAGTTCTCTCCATTTGTGTACACGTATTGGCTTCTGTTGGTGAGGTATGATTTTAGGTAGTTGAGTGGGTGCCCCTTATACCATAGTGTGCTAATTTTGTGAGCAGTAAATCATGGTCGACTGTATCAAAAGCTTTGGAGATCAATGAAGATTCCAGTGGGACTTCTTTTCTCAAGTGCTGTATATATTAACTCCAACATGTGTGAATAGCATCGTTTGTGCTCTTGTTTGTCCTGAATCCAAATTGACAGGGTTGAGTACATTGTGTGAGACAAGGTAGGAATAGATTTGTCTATGAATTAATTTTTCAAGATTTTAGAAAGCAATGGTAAATTAGAAATTGGTCTATAATTATTCAGGTCTGTTTGATCACCTCCTTGTGGATCGGGTGACCCTAGCTATTTTGAGAATTGATGGAAAGGTAGAGGCTTCAATGGATTTATTGAATAGTGTTGCTATGATTGGTGACAGTACCTGTGAAGCTTTTTGTACATAAAAGTTGGTAGGCTGTTTATGTCTCCTGCCTTGTTTTTAAGGGTGTTGATTATGAGCGAGACTTCAATTGGGTTGGTAGGAGCTAGGAATAGCGTATTAGGGTAGGTGTTTGTGAGGTAGTCTGTTGGACGGGTGTTTGAGCTTGGGATTTTACTGCTAGATTCTTTCCTATGGTGGAGAAGAAAACATTAAGTCTGTTTGCTGTCTCAGTAGGTGAGAGTAGGGGTTCATCTGCTCTTGATAATTTGATGGTGTTGTTTTTCGCTATCTTATTATTTCATAGAATTGCAGATAGGGTCTTCCAGGTCTTTTTCATATCACCTTTTATGTTCTGGAGTCTGTTCTCATAATACAATTTTTTTGATCTCCTTATCAGGCTGGTAAGGGTTGATGAGTAGCGTTTGGATTGTTCTCTGGTTATTAGACCCCTTCTGTATTGTTTTTCATATTGGTGCCTTTTGTTAATGGATTTAAGGATGCTGGGTGTTAGCCAGGGTGGATATATAGTTTTGGAGTGGTTAGTGCTTTTATTTAATAAATGTATGGAAGAGGGTAAGGTACCTAGGGATTGGCAGAGAGTGTGCATAGTTCCTTTGTATAAAGGCAAATGGGACAAAAGAGAGTGCAAAAATTATAAGGGAATAAGTCTGCTGACGATCTGTTGGAGTGTGAGCAGGGTAACATTTTGTGAAGGGATTCAGGGAAACCAGTTAATTGATTTAGTTGGACTTGAGTCCTGGAAATGGGAAGTACAATGCCTGCACTTTAAAGGAGGGGTCTGGGATAGCGACAGCCGGGAGGGACTATTCTCAGCTGTCGTATCTGAGCGCCTCTGCAAAGACAGTGATTATGTATGAGTGTGGTGAAAGTGTTGAATGATGATGAAAGTATTTTCTTTTGGGGATTTTCTTTCTTTTGGGTCACCCTGCCTCGGTGGGAGACGGCCGACTTGTTGAAAAAAAAAAAAAAAGTCTGCTGAGTTTTCCATGGGGAAGTGGAACAGAATTCTTCCTCTATAAGCCATGCGTGTCGTAAGAGCGCCTAAAATGCCTGGAGCAAGGGCTAGTAACCCTTCTCCTGAATAAATACTAAATGTAAAAGGAGAAACTTTCGTTTTTCCTTTTGGGCCACCCTGCCTCGGTGGGAAATGGCTGACGTGTTGAAAGGACAGGAAGAAAAGGAGAAACTTTCGTTTCTCCTTTGGCCACTCTGCCTTGGTGGGAAATGACCGACGTGTTGAAAGAAAGAAGTAGTAGTCTGCTGAGTGTACCTGGTAAAGTGTATGGCAGAGTTATTATTGAAAGAATTAAGAATAAGATGGAGAGTAGGATAGCAGATGAACAAGGAGGTTTTAGGAAGGGTAGGGGTGTGTAGACCAAGTGAAACCAAGTGAATAGTATTTAGATACGGGTACAGAGGTTTATGTGGCATTTATGGATTTGGAAAAGGTGTATGATAGGGTGGATAGGGGGCAATGTGGCAGATGTTGCAAATGTATGGAATAAAAGGTAGGCTACTGACAGCAGTGAAAAGTTTTACGAGGATAATGAGGCTCAGGTTAGAGTATGTAGGAGAGAGGGAGATTATTTCCCAGTACAAGTAGGCCTTAGACAGGGATGTGTGATGTCACCATGGTTGTTCAATACATTTATAGATGGGGTTGTAAGAGAAGTGAATGCTCGGGTGTTGGCAAGAGGTGTGGGGTTAAAAGATAAATAATCTAACACAAAGTGGGAGTTGTCATAGTTGCTCTTTGCTGATGACACTGTGCTTTAGGAGATTCTGAAGAGAAGTTGGTGGATGAGTTTGGTAAGGTATATAAAAGAAGAAAATTAAAAGTGAATATAGGAAAGAGTAAGGTGATGAGAATAACAAAAAATTTAGGTAATGAAAGATTGGATATCAGATTGGAGGGAGAGAGTATGGTGGAGGTAAATGTATTCAGATATTTGGGAGTGGACATGTCAGCAAATGGGTCTATGAAAGATGAGGTGAATCATAGAACTGATGACGGGGAAAAAAAGAGTGGTGCACTGAGGAGTCTGCAGAGACAAAGAATGTTATCCATGGAAGCAAAGAGAGGAATGTATGAGAGAATAGTTATACTAATGCTCTTATATGGGTGTGAAGCATGGGTGGTGAATGTTGCAACAAGGAGAAGGTTGGAGGCAGTGGTACCAAGACTATTATATGGATGTGAAATATGGGTGGTGAATGTTGCAACAAGAAGGCTGGAGGCAGTGGAAATGTCATGTCTGAGGGCAATGTGTGATGTGAATATAATGCAGAGAATAGGAGGAGGTGCAGGGTTACTAAAACTATTATCCAGAAGGCTGAGGAGAGGTTATTGAGGTGGCTCAGACATTTAGAGAGGATGGAACAAAATAGAATGACTTCGAGTGTATAAATCTGTAGTGGAGGGAAGGCGGGGTAAGGGTCAGCCTAGGAAAGGTTGGAGGGAGGGGGTAAAGGAGGTTTTGTGTGCGAGGAGCTTGGACTTCCAGCAAGAACTACAGACTGATAGCACTAACATCCCATATCATAAAAATCTTTGAGAGGGTTCTAAGATGCAAGATCGCCAACCACCTAGATACCCATCAGTTACACAACCCAGGGCAACACAGGTTTAGAGCAGGTTGCTCCTGCCTATCCCAGCTACTGGACCACTATGATAAGGTCCTGGATGCTGTCGAGGATAAACAAAATACAGATGTAGTATACACAGACTTTGCAAAAGCTTTCGACAAGTGTGACCATGGTGTAATAGCGCACAAAATGCGTGATAAAGGAATAACAGGAAAAGTTGGTAGATGGATCTATAACTTCCTAACAAATAAAACACAGAGTAATAGTAAACAGAGTAAAGTCCCAGGCAGCTACAGTAAAAAGCTCTGTTCCACAAGGCACAGTACTCACTCCCATTCTATTTCTCATCCTCATTTCTGACATGGACAGAGATGTAAGCCATAGCTCCATGTCTTCCTTTACGGATGACACCCGGATTGCCATGGCAGTGACCTCCATCGAAGACACCGCAAGACTCCAAGCGGACATCAACCAAATTTTCAAATGGGCCAATCAAAACAATATGAAGTTCAATGAGGAGAAATTTCAACTACTCAGATATGGAAAACTTGAGGAAATTAAAAATGTATCAGGGTATACGACAAATTCTAACCATACAATAGAGTGAAAAAGAAATGGGAAGGACCTGGGAGTGATAATGTCAGAGATCTCACCTTCAAAGATCACAACAATGCATCTACCTCATCTGCTAGGAAAATGATAGGATGGATAATGAGAACCTTCAAGACTAGGGATGCCAAGCCCAT
Organism: Cherax destructor; assembly: GCA_009830355.1. Taxonomy (NCBI): domain Eukaryota; kingdom Metazoa; phylum Arthropoda; class Malacostraca; order Decapoda; family Parastacidae; genus Cherax; species Cherax destructor. The sequence goes on from WNWK01038957.1 coordinate 5,648, forward strand.
GATCTGCATTCCCTGGAATGCAGGCAAGAGAGATACATGATAATATACACTTGGAAGGTCTTGGAGGGATTGGTACCAAACCTGCACACGAAATTCACTCCTATGAAAGCAAAAGACTCGGTAGGATATGCAACATTTCCCGATGAAAACCAGGGCGCCACAAGTACATTGAGACAACGCAATAAGTGTCCGGGGCCCAAGACTGTTCAACTGCCTCCCAGCATACATAAGGGGATTACCATAGCCCTGGCTGTCTTCAAGAAGGCACTGGACAGGCACCTAAAGTCAGTACCTGACCAACCGGGTTGTGGTAGGCCAGCAGTAACAGCCTGGTTGATCAGGCCCTGATCCACCATGAGGCCTGGTCTCAGACTGAGCCGCGGGCGTTGACCCCGAAACCCTCTACAGGTAAATTCCACGTAAGCATAAGTGAGTGTGTTAGATAGGACTGAATGGAGACAAATGGTTTTTATGACTTGACGTGCTGTTGGAGTGTGAGCAAAGTAACATTTATGAAGGGATTCAGGAAACTGGCAAGCCAGACTTGAGTCCTGGAGATGGGAAGTACAGTGCCGGCACTCTGAAGGAGGGGTGTTAATGTTGCAGTTTTTAACTGTAGTGTAAACACGCCCTGGCAAGACAGTGATGGAGTGAATGATGATGAAAGTTTTTCTTCTTTTTTGGGTCACTCTGCCTTGGTGGGAAACTGCCAATGTGCTAAAAAAAATTATAATTATTATTATTATTTAGAAAAGAGATGCATTTTAATAGAGATTTAAAAGAATATACACATTCCTGATGCTTAACAGTGGTAATGTGTTACACAATCTGGGAGATATATAAAAAAAGTCAAAAGAAATGCAGAGAAGAGGCTGTGGTGAAGTCAAGGCCTCAGTTATAATGGTTGAAAATCAGGAAGAAAATCTGTTAGTACAGGAAGTTTTCAACTTACGAACACGTTGGGGACCTGTACTGTGCATAATAATATTATACACAAGAATAATATAATAATGATGATATACACAATACAGAAAATTCTCTGTGTTCTTAAGTCAATGACTTTCGGTATTGAAAAATTAGACGTAACAACTGGGTATCTTTAAACCACAGAACAGGTGGGGTTAGAACCCATGGCCAGTGAGTGGTAAAACACCAGGACAGTGTGCTAACCACTGGGCCACCTGGCTACAATAACATTCATCCAGTTAAGTGTATTTCTGTACACCATAGGGAGGTTAGCATGGGCCCCAGAGTGGGGCCCATGCTAACCTCCCTATGGTGTCCAAATTGAATAGTGTGTACTACAGAGGCCTTTCCCCTGTTTCATTAAATTTTGAATGTATTTCTTCAGTTGCATTACAAAACAAGGCCCTATAATAGGGAGCTTTATAAATAACAGAAAAGATTTACAAATAATAAAGGAACTTTATAAAATATTGCTCTATAATAAATGAACTTTATAAAAGAGCTTAGATGTGACATGACAAGTAGTTTAGACATGCTAGTCTATCCTTTGATACCTTTGAAGAGAGTATCAAAGGATAGACTAGCATGTCTAAACTACTGTCATGTCACATCTAAGCTCTTTATAAAGTTCATTTATTATACATATTACACATCTTCTCACCCGGTAATAATCATCTCAGCGTAGCTACAAGACATGGTGCCCCATTCGCCGCCACAGATGGGCCACTCCCTCTCACTGAAGCCTTGCCGTTTGTGGCCGCGGGCTCCGACGGAATAGAAGGCCGGTATGAGGTCCGCCGGGCAGTCGGCCAGGTAGGTGCAACAGGTGACGGGGGACTCATGCAGGTCCATCGAATACGGGTTCTCAAAGCACGGGTAACCCTGGGTGTGCAGGTCTACAACGACAAGGTCATTGTGAAGCAGGACGACCAGGGCGTATGGTTCGGCGAATTCTGCGAAGTTAGTTAGTTTAAGCACGGGTAGACATAAGTACAGTTATATGTAGTGTAAATTACCCACCAAGATAACCCAAAAAATTCAGATAAGGTGACATATCTACAAGGACCCCAATGGAAATATGGTATGACCGTGGTATTATCATGGTATGTGGTATGATAGTGGTATGAGTGTGGTATGATAGTGGTATGACCATGGTATGAGTGTGGTATGATAGTGGTATGACTGTGGTATGACCATGGTATGATAGTGGTATGATAGTGGTATGACCATGGTATGATAGTGGTATGACTAATAGTACATTGCGTTCATTTCCTTTAATAGCTAAATTGGAAATGAATGTCCTTGTATTATTAACCTTTGTTTGTATATTTATATTGTGGCCACATTTTGTAAGTACTTCTATGTTACTTTAGGTTACCGGTCTGTGTATCGGAGAATTTTATAGTTAAGAGTAACAACTCTGTACGGTTGTTTGACACCCCCCCCCTTCTCCCCGTCTGTGTCAATGCGTGTTTAAAGTCACGTGACCTACCTCACCTCCACGGTCACTACAGAGCGGTAGTCAGTTGCAGATACCAGCCACTGGGTCAACACTCCTGCTCTGGTCTTATTAACTTACTGGCTGTTCGCCTTCTTAAAGCCGGTTTATTCTGTTAATTGCCTAATGCTAGATATTTCTCTGTAATCTTTTAAGACATTATCTATGCACTTGCAGTAGAAATAGCAATAGGGGTTCATATCTAAAGATACTGTATAAAGGAATAACCCTATAGGTATGTCTTACATCTGTTATAAGCTAATACACTAATTCATTAAAGAAAGTTTTAATGATCATTATTATTATCCCTCAAACTCTCTAAAAATTGTTATGCTCTAAACTAAAAAGGAAAGTACCCAAATTGAAGTTGTTTAAGGACTTGGAAGTGTAACACATGGTATGAGTGTGGTATGATAGTGGTATGACTGTGGTATGATAGTGGTATGACTGTGTATTACAACCTCAGGTTCAATGGCCTGTTAACCTGAGTGTAAAGGAAGCTTGGAGCAAAGAAACACAGTAGAAGATGTATTGAAATTGTATTTCTTCAAAAATCAGCTAGATTAATTCCAAACTTTTATCTTTTCCTTCACCAAGTAATTGTGATTATATAAGACTTTGTCTTTTCCTTCACCAAGTATAACAAAGTGATATTTACACCTATGTACACTATATACAAAGGAGTAGTGTTTAGTGCACGCCACAGTTGTCTAGGCTAAGCAGCAGCCAAAAGACAGACAACTTTCCACAACCAGCTCTATGCAGGAATTCCAATGACAAACTGCGAGTGGTAACCACGTCACCTTTTGTCATTGTTAAACTCGCATTTAATTGGCTGAACCGAGTCGTTGATTTGATGATGGGGCCCTCATCACCAAACCCTTAACGATGGTTCGCTGGTTGGAGGGGAGCCTATGTGGGTGTGTTAACATGCTCCGAATAAAGGTTACATACTCTTTGCATGCAACACTGTGTATGACCATGGTATGATAGTGGTATGAATGGTATGACCATGTTATGAATATAAATTATAAATACACTAACTCAAGTTCCTAATCTTCTTTAATACTCAAACCTGTCTTTAGAGTTTGTGAATTTTTTCATATTAGCAAAAAACAAAGCATCCAAAATTGAATAGCACATTAAAAAGCCTTCAAAGTGCTCGCTACTTAATTTCAAAGGCATATTTGTAGTTGCATTTGTTAAAAATCACACTGTACACAATAGCTCTCTTTCTGTCAAAATGTTTTGTCGGTAAAGATCACTGTTATTGTGAAAACGTATTGAAGTGGGTAAACAGAAGGGTGGATGAGAGGCTCAAACCATGGTCGGAAAAATTTATGAATCATGGTTTGAGCCTCCCGTCCATCCTTCTGTTTATTAATCAACAGTTGTTGACCTGTGTTGGCCCGTGGCCTGGTGGTTAAAGCACTTGCTTCACACACTGAGGGGTCCAGATTCGATTCCCAGCAAGGGTGGAAACATTAGGTGTTTCCTTACACCAGTTGTCCATGTTCACCCATCAGTAAAATAGGTACCCGAGTGTTAGTGGACTGGTGTGCATCGCATCATAGGACAAAACTGACCTAATTTGCAGGAAATGTTCTGCATAACAAGGGGCTTTCTATATACAGTGGACCCCTGCAAATAGGCCGGTCTGATTATCAGCCGGCTCGAAAATCGATCGCTTTTCGGTCCAATTTTTGCCCGATTATCGGCCATTTCCCGATTATCAGCCCGTGTCCCAGACCTGTCCGCCTGCCCCGCGCTTGCGCCCGCCTCGCCGCGCAGGCATCGTGAGCCAGTCTAGCTTTGTTTACACTTGAGTGAACAATACCCAGCATGCTCATTCAAGCATTTCACAATAATCTTATTGTGTTTATTGCTTGTTTAGTGATTGTCACTGTGAAATAAGTCACCATGGGTCCAAAGAAGCTTCCTAGTGAGGAACACCATCGAAGTGACGAAGGGGATAGTTGAAAAATATCAGAGTGGCGTACGTGTGGGGGAGCTTGCCAGTTGGTACAACAAAAACAAATCAACTATCACCTCTATCCTGGCAAAGAGAATAGAACTCAAGGAAGCTGATGTTGCAAAAGTTGTTAACATGTTTCCCAAAACAGATCAAAAACAGTGGATGAGGTTGAGAAGTTGTTGGCGGTGTGGATCAATGAAAAACAGATAGCGGGTGATAGTGTTTCCATGGTGATAATTTGTGAAAAGGCAAGGCAGTTGCACGCAGATCTTGTCAAGACAATGCCTGCAACCAGTGCTGATGCGAGTGATTTTAAAGCCAGCAAAGGCTGGTTTGACAGATTTAGGAAACGTAGTGGCATACACAGTGTTGTGAGGCATGGTGAGGCAGCCAGTTCAGACAAACGTGCTGCTGAAAAGTTTGTCAGTGAATTTAAGGGGTTTGTAGACACTGAACAATTCAAACCCCAACAGGTGTTTGTGATGAAACAGGCCTCTTTTGGAAGAAAATGCCAAACAGGCCTACATTACTCAGGAGGAAAAGGCACTGCCAGGACACAAGCCTAACAAGGCTAACTCTTATTCTTTGTGCCAATGCCAGTGGTGATTGTAAAGTGAAGCCTTTACTGGTGTATCACGCAGAAAATCCCAGAGCCTTCAAGAAACACAATGTTAACAAGAATAATTTGTGTGTGTATTGGAAGGCTAACACTAATGCATGGGTCACTAAGGACATTTTCGTGGAATGGTTCACTGGAGTGTTTGGCCCTAGTGTGAAGAAATACCTCCTGGAAAAGAAATTGGGACTCTAAGTGCCTCCTGGTACTGGACAATGCTCCTGCTCATCCTCACAACTTGGCAGACTATTTGTCTGATGAGTTCAATTTCATCAGAGTGAAGTTCTTGCCTCCTAACACAACTCCTCTCATCCAGCCCATGGACCAGCGGGTCATTTCTAACTTCAAAAAATGCTACACAAAAGCAGTGTTTGAAAAGTGCTTTCAAATGACCTCTGACACTGAGTTGACCCTAAGAGAGTTCTGGAAAGATCACTTCAATATCGTCCATTGCATAGGCTTTATAGGTAAGGCTTGGCAGGGAGTGACTTCCAGGACTTTGAACTCTGCTTGGAGACAACTGTGGCCGGATTGTGTTGAAAAGAGGGATTTTGAAGGATTTGAGGCTGACCCTGACCCTGACGACCCTGTGCCTGTTGTGGAAGATATTGTGGCATTGGGGAACAGCCTGGGGTTGGAGGTGAGTGGTGAGGATGTGGAAGAGTTGGTGGAGGACCACAGGGTAGACCTAACCACTGAAGAGCTGAAAGAGCTTCATCAAGAACAGCATCAGACGACAGAAGAGGAAACTGATTCACAGGAGGATGGACAGGGTGAGGTAGTAACTTCTTCAGAGATTAAGGAAATGTGTTCTATGTGGACTAAGGTGCAGACATTTGTTGAAAAATACCACCCTGAGCAAGCTGAAGTAAGCCATCTCTGCCATCAGTTCAGTGACAGAGCCATGTTGCACTTCAGGAAAATGTTAAAGATGCACCAGAAACAGAGCACTCTGGACAGTTACTTTTCTAGACAGGGGTCTAGTGACTCTCAAGCTGGTCCTAGTAGCATTAAAAGAAAAAGAAGGGAAGTAACCCCAGATAAGGACTTGTTACCTGAAGTCCTTATGGAGGGGGATTCCCCTTCCAAACACTAACCCCTCCCCCTGTCCTCCTCCCTATCTTCCAGATGCCAGCAACTCTCTTCAATAAAGGTAAGTAAATGTTATTTATTATTTATTATGTATTTATAATTATGTGTTAATAATGTTGTTTTGTGTATGTAGAAATATAATTAATATTATTTAAATTTATTATTTTTTAATATTTTTGGGTGTCTGAACGGATTAATTGTATTTACATTATTTCTTATGGGAAATAATGGTTCAGAAATCGGCCAGTTCGATTTTAGGCCTAGCTCCTGGAAAGGATTACGGCCTATTTCCGGGGGTCCACTGTAGTAGTATGTCATTGATGTCAGCTATGGTCTGTATATCTTGTACATGTACTTGTAGAAATAAAGATATAATTATTATAATTCTTAGGTAGTAGGTTGGTAAACAGTAGCTGCCCAGGGAGGTACTTTCGTCCTGCCAAGTGAGTGTAAAATGGAAGCCTTCGCACCATTTATAACATTTCTTGTATATTTTTAAATGTTTATACATAGTGTACTGTATATTGTAATAAACAGAATAGAGGAAATCAGCTCTAATATACATTATTTACATATTTTAAAGTCCATTGAATAAAAGGGTTTGAGGTGAAATGAGTGGCTGGAGTAACATACCACTGGCGTACGGAGTCTCACAGAGAGTAGTGAAGTCGACGACGTTATGCTCCATCTCCAGGACGGTAGTGGTCTTGCCCTGAATCACTGTTATGCTTGGCGTTCTTCCCGCCCTGTCGTTGGTCAGTCCGCCGGAGAATATCACAAAAGATTCTCTGTGGATGTTGAGATGAAGTCAAGTGAAGGTGATGTCAGTAACATGCCACATAAAATTAACTAATAGATGGCAACCCTAGACAAAGCTTTATGTGACTTTAATGAGAATATAAAAACAGTAGACCTACTGGCCCATGCTAGGCAGGTTCAACTCTCCCCAACACTGCAGATCTACTGGGCCATGCTAGGCAGGTTCAACTCTCACCTATCACTGCAGTAGGTCTACTGGCCCTTGCTAGGCAGGTTTAACTCACACCCATCATTGTTAGGCAGGAGACAAAAGGTATATATTGTATGTGCTGTTGGAGTACTTCACACCCTCCAGGACTTGAGTCCTGGAGGGTGTGAAGTACAGTACCTGCAGAGGATGTTACAGTACACTATGATGGATGGTAAGTACAGTACCTTCAGAGGATGTTAGTCTAAAGATAATCTACCACATCACCACACTTCAGAAAACACAACCACTGAATGAACAGTGGTGAACATGCTTTCTTTTAAGCATCCCCCAGCCATGGCACGACACAACCATAGTTAAAAAAAAATATTGAATGGTATTTCTGGCAAGGGAAGAGTCATGTTGCACCTGCAATAAGGCTTCAGCGAGCAATATTGCAGATCAGACGAAGGTCGTTCCTTTGATGTCAGATTAACCTGGTTAAGAAGTCTGCAATGTGCTTGCAATTTCCTCTCGTTGTCAAGATTACTGCAATGCTGCTCCACTGCCTCTTCCCGTCATGGTTGAGTCACCTAGAGAATGAAACACATTCACCATCATTCCAGCAATTGCTGTTTTGTAAGTACGGTGTTGTTAAAATCTGAATGCCATCTGACTGTAACATCCTCACTCATCCTTCAGCGTACAGGCACTGTACCTCCCACCTCCAGTATGTAACATTCTCACTCATCCTTCAGAGTACAGGTACTGTACTTCCCACCTCCAGTGCTGTAACATCCTCACTCATCCTTCAGAGTACAGGTACTGTACTTCCCACCTCAGTACTGTAACATTCTCACTCATCCTTCAGAGTACAGGTACTGTACTTCCCACCTCCAGTACTGTAACATTCTCACTCATCCATCAGAGTACAGGTACTGTACTTCCCACCTCCAGTACTGTAACATCCTCACTCATCCATCAGAGTACAGGTACTGTACTTCCCACCTCCAGTACTGTAACATTCTCACTCATCCTTCAGAGTACAGGTACTGTACTTCCCACCTCCAGAACTGTAACATTCTCACTCATCCATCAGAGTACAGGTACTGTACTTCCCACCTCCAGTACTGTAACATCCTCACTCATCCTTCAGAGTACAGGCACTGTACTTCCCACCTCCAGAACTGTAACATCCTGTGGTGATGGATCAGGGCCTGATCAACCAGGCTATTACTGCTGGCTGCACATAAACCAACGTAGGAAAGACAGCCTGGCTGGTCAGGTACTGACGTTAGGTATCTGTCCAGAGCCTTCTTGAAGACAGCCAGGGGTCTATATGGGGAAGTTTCCATTATATGGGAGGTCTGTTATATGTGAATGGTCTGTTATAAGGTCATGAAAAGGTCTGTTATGTGGAGGAGGTCTGTTATATGGGATGATCACTGTATATGGAGGACCACTGTTATATGGGAGGCCCACTGTTATACGGGAGGACCACTGTTATATGGGAGGACCACTGTTGTATGGGAGGACCACTGTTATATGGGAGGACCACTGTTATATGGGAGGACCACTGTTATATGGGAGGACCACTGTTATATGGGAGGACCACTGTTATATGGGAGGACCACTGTTATATGGGAGGACCACTGTTATATGGGAGGCCACTGTTATATGGGAGGACCACTGTTGTATGGGAGGACCACTGTTATATGGGAGGCCCACTGTTATATGGGAGGACCACTGTTATATGGAGGACCACTGTTATATGGGAGGACCACTGTTATATGGGAGGACCACTGTTATAGGGAGGACCACTGTTATATGGGAGGCCCACTGTTATATGGGATGATCACTGTTATATGGGAGGACCACTGTTATATGGGAGGACCACTGTTATATGGGAGGACCACTGTTATATGGGAGGACCACTGTTATATGGGAGGACCACTGTTATATGGGAGGACCACTGTTATATGGGATTACCACTGTTATATGGGAGGACCACTGTTATATGGGAGGACCACTGTTATATGGGAGGACCACTGTTATATGGGAGGACCACTGTTATATGGGAGGACCACTGTTATATGGGAGGACCACTGTTGTGTAAACTGTGTATCAGTCAGAAACAACAGGAACAGTACAGGTATCAGACACAACAGGAACAGTACATGTATCAGACAACAGGAACAGTACAGGTATCAGACAACAGGAACAGTACAGGTATCAGACACAACAGGAACAGTACAGGTATCAGACTCAACAGGAACAGTACAGGTATCAGACACAACAGGAACAGTACAGGTATCAGACACAACAGGAACAGTACAGGTATCAGACACAACAGGAACAGTACAGGTATCAGACACAACAGGAACAGTACAGGTATCAGACACAACAGGAATAGTACAGGTATCAGACACAATAACAGTAAGAATCTCTCTGGGAAACATGCTCGGTGGTCTCTCACCTTTAACGACTACAATCCCAAAATCTGCTATGTACCGGGTAAGCAAATGTCGTGGCTGACGCCTTGTCGAGGCATATAGCCTTTGTCAGTGCAGACAACTCGTTCTCCGTCGAGGACCTAGAGAGAGCCCAACGGCGGGACCCGGTGTGGTCACCAGTCCTTCGATTCCTAACCAAGGAGGACGTTGGCCCGCGGTCAAGTCGCCCATTCCGCTGACAGACTTAGTGGTCAATCAAGGAGTACTGTGTCGTGTAGCTCGACTAGTGGACCCCTTACACCAACTGGTGATACCGAGTCCCTGGTACCCACGACTCTCAAGTTGATCCACTCAAGTGATCCACGATGTCCCAGGCGCAGCGCACCCAGGAAGGACCGCAGCATCAAACAGGCTAGAATGAAATATTTCTGGCCTAAGATGGCAGCGGAAATTGCCAAGTATGTACACCAGTGTGTCGTTTGCTTACAACACAAGGGTACTGTCACGGGTCCCAATCCCATTCTGAAGTATCCCATTACAAAGGAGCCCTGGGAGAGAACTTCTGTCGACCTGTTGACCAATTTCTCGACCTCGGAGAAGGGTAATAAACACCTGCTTGTAATGGTAGATAAATTGACGTGGTACTGCGAGTTAGTACCCATCCCTGACAAAACGGCCGAGACAGTCGCAAATGCTTTCCCTGATCGTATCGTTCTCCGTCATACCTGCCCATGTGTTCTCCTGTCAGACAATGGGTTGGAGTTCATAAATGCCACAATGAAGACCTTTGTTCCAGGTTTGACATTCACCAAGCACCAGTAGCTCCACGTCACCCGGCGAGTAATGGTCTTGCTGAGCATTACAAACCGCAAAGTTCTGGCGGTCTCAGGTAACCGTTAATCCGAGTTGTACTACATGGGATGACGCTATTCCAGATGTTCAGTGTAATTGAACTCTTCCCTCAACAGCTCGATTGGCGAGACACCCCATTTTGCCTTGTACGGCTATGATAGGCTATGATAAGCGTTTACCGTACGAAATCCTGTTTGCTCCGCCTAGCCCAATCTATGACGCCGATAACACCAGTATAGTTAAGATGCGGACCACACAGCTTGTTTTCCAGCGAGTACGTGAGAACCTAATAAAAGCCACAGATAGGTTCACGTCTGATCGCAACGCCCACGCTAAGGAAAGAAAAGGTGGAATCAGGTTGCAAAGTTATGTTGTCAACCGACGCAGACCCCTGGTATGCATAAACTTGTCCCCAAGTTTGTTGGACCTTACCGTGTCCTACGACAGCTCCGCGGCAATAAGTTGAGGTGGGGAGATAGCTACCGGAACTATCAGAGAAGCTCACCTTGACTACATGAAGTATTTGATCATGTGCAAGCTGAAGCAGAGCTGGAATCGGGGCATTGAAAGCCCCAATCAGACTCAAACTAGTGACAACCCATCTAGTTCTTCACCCCACTATCCCCTCGACAGATGACAGTCCTGTAAGGCTCCATACTTATGGCCTGAGACCCGGACAGCAGTACATTTCTGTGACATTGACATACCTACTGACTTGTCAGACTCTCCTTAGCTTCGCTAATTGTTTGCTTGCAGAAATGGGGATTAATGCGCATACATTGTATAGTTAGTAAATAATGGAGTCAGGGTGGACAACACCATGTAAATATGTAGAATTTATTCTAGCAGGGTACCCGTAGTATATGAATTCCATGGAAATAATGTTATTGTGAGTATTGTGCACCCAGTGTGTCTGGTAAAGCCTGTATAAAGGCAAGGGCAGTATCGCCCTTTTGAGTTAAATGTCACACCTTAGGAAATGCTACTGTCAGTCATTGTTTGCAGATGTGAGGATGGTACAGCCCCAAGGATGTGCAGTCAAGTTGATGTCTGGCCCTGTAGACAACCTGTATATGAAGACTCTAGTTCCTGTGTCAGCATTGGCTTGTTCTGTCCTCCATCCAGCTGTACGGGCAGGCCAATTTTCTCTTCCCCCACTCTCGAAGTGGAGAGTTTTTCCGGCCCGCACCGGCAATATCCTGTTGTAAAATGTCAGGTGACCGGAAGCCAGTTTCCCCTGGGTAACCTTGTTTGTTTTTACACCTTCGTGCCCGCCAGTATTGTCATGTCGGCGACACGCGGTAGGTGGCCGGCGGATGTAAACAGCCTATCCAGAGATTGTTTCAAACTGCGCGGCACTATGGTGCTGCCCTCTATAGGCCTATCAAGGGCGAGCTGGTCACCCATGCTTCTTCCTCACTCTGGCGGCCTACCTCACAGAACCAGGATCTACCCTTGCTGGCTCCCGGTCCCCTCACGCTCTGTCCCCCTGTATACCTAACCTTGCCATTAATAAACTGAGTCTAGTCATCGGCCCTATCTCTACACCTACGCTACCATTCTACTGCCCAAACGAAGCAGCCAAGAAAATAGACTTAACAACAGGAACAGTACAGGTATCAGACACAATAACAGTA
>WNWK01038958.1:0-17682 GCA_009830355.1 Cherax destructor
CTAAATGATCATACTATAAACTACTTTGAAAAATGCTCATTGTTACTTTCCTATACGATAATCTCAATTTTTAATAATATGTTACTATTATGTTACCCCTACTCATATTATAAGTTAATGTCAAAAATGCTCAATGTTATTTTCCTTAAGATAATCTCAATTCCATATTATCATTCAAGAATCTTAACACCTGTAACAATCTAAGATCTAATATCAGTATATAATAATTTAAACAGTAAAATTTCATCATATTGTAATTTTGAAAATAATTTTTAACTAGAATAAACTCAATAAATTTCTCTAATATTAAGTACATAGTTTTTAAGGACTAGAATAAGCTGCCCCTAATGCCATGGCATGTCAGTGGCTCTCCTTGCACTCAATTTACATTGTAACTTCCGATACCCATGTAATCTGCAATGAAATAAATAATAATAATAATAATTTAATTTCCAATACCCCTTAAACCATTTTACCGCTCCTTCCCATGTTGCATCCACTCCTCTATGATCCGAAAATCCCAAATCTATGATATTAATCCCCACTACCCTAACCTGATCTGTTGTATAAATCCTATCCAGCCTAGCAGCATAATCTCGTCTAAAGAAGGTATTCTCTACTAGCCCTCCTCCTCTCACCACATCCTTTAAACCCACTCCATTCAATACGTCTCTCAATACTCCCAATACACATCCAGCTCCCCGCGGTTCCGCATCCTTACCCCTTATGATACAATTCCAATCCCCCCACAACCACCACTCCTGGCAGTCCCCGCAAAGCATATACTAGATGATCATTCACAAAGTCTTCTTTTATTTTTCTATTAGACTCTGCTGGCATATATACACCAACAAAGCTAACCTTTATACCTCCCCATTCCCCATCTACCCTTACAATCCTGCCATCCCCGCTCTCCTCCCAAGCCATCAACTGAAAAGGGCTAGACACCTGTATGACTATTGCAACCCCACCCTTTAATCTCCTAGTTGAACCAGCAAACACATCATACCCCTCCACACGCAAGTCTCTACCAATCTTAAAGTTATGTTCCTGCAGAAAACCCACTTGTATATCAAAACGTCTTAAGGTCACCCCTACCCACTTCCTCTTAATTTCATCCCTCATACCATTAACATTAATAGTTAAACTCCTGAAAAGACTATTGTGGATTTGCCTCGTCTTCTTTGTTGTTGCGTCACCACAGGGGTTCTCTGTTCCCCTACTCTAGCCCCACTCTTCCCTCCCTTGTCCCCTTTTACTCGGTCTTTATAGGCAACCCCTCCTTTCCCTGTCTGTGATGCAACCACCAAGGGTTTTTTTACAAGACCTCTGTGCTGGTGTTAAAATGTCCTCCCCATCCGAAGAGGCTACAGACCTTTTCCTTGATTCACTTGCATATTCCATACCATTATCACTATCATCATTACCTTTTGCACACTCATGCACATCCGCTATGACAATCACACTCCCCTTCTCATTAACATTTTCACTAGCACCCATCGCTGCCTCACACCTCATACTCTCCTTAGTCACAGGGCTACCTTCATCACTAAGCACCGGTAAGGCCTCATCCAACAGATGCCCCAGTTCCCCCAAAGACAGGCATGGGCTAACCACCTCTGGAATGTCCTCCACCACTGTCTCCTGTGGTTGATCCACCACTGACACCTGTGAGTGATCTTCCACTGTCACCTGTGGTTGATCCACCACTGTCACCTGTGATTGACCCACCAATGCCTCCACAGGTAGCGTTCGACAGGTATCCATACTATTCTCTACAATTTCACTCCATTTCTTCGCACCATGAGCAGGTCCTCCCTTTGACTTCTCAGGACCCTCCTCTCCCAGTAGATCACTGTTCATCTGTGTCACCACACGCTGTTGTACCCTCCGAGGACACTCCGCCGCCATATGATCATATGCTGCACACATACGACACGTCCTTCTTTGCCCTGCATACGTAACATACACTTGTGTCCTGAAGTCCGGTAGTACAACATACGACGGGATAGGACGCCTGATGGTCATTTTCAGCGAGTAAGAGCCCTCTAGGAGGCCCTCAAAAGGCCCCTCTCGCTATTTTCCAACATTTGCTGCATGAACAATACCGTAATCCTTGAAGACGTCCATCAAATCCACAGAATCCGATTCAAATGGAACATTACGCACTTTAATCCATGTGTAAGTGCGTGAAACGTCCCTCAGTCGTACCTCCATACTGCTGGTAACTGCATAGACCCGATCGTGATAAGTGTCAACCAAGCGCTCATACTCCTGCGTCGATGACAACTTGATAAACACACTGCTCATTCCATTTAATGCCACTCCATACAGGTCTCCGATGTCTAAATGATAAACATCCCTCAGGATTCGTTGCAACATCGTAGACACCGTTTCAGGTTGCAATGTCCCCTTCACCAAGACACAGGTATGGTAGGATTGTGGATAGTAGAGTCAGAGTGCACATGCTGTGGATTCCATCTCACATTGGTCTTCAGATGCATGATAGAACTGATAAATTGGCTAAGTTTTATGCTTTCAAAGAGGGGGTAGATTACAATCTTGGCTTGTCAGTTAGCAGTTTGAGAACAATAATACGAAAAGAACTAGAACTGAATTTTATTGACTTAAGACTCAGGGAGATTGACACCAGTCAGTCCATCTATCATCATTCTATCATGCAGGAGGAGCCACATGTCTATGGTGCATCCAACAAAATAAGCAGACTCTTGGATGTCACTACCGCCCGCCTCCGGCTGGGTTACAAGTATCTTTGGCAGGTTAAATCACCACCACCAGATGTAGACCAGTAAACTTTGTCAGTTGGATTATTGTCACACCCTGCGTCATTATGTACTGGAGTGCGACAAAATTAATGAATTCAGAGACAACTCACTCAGAAATGTTCAAGATATGTCAAAGTATTTTATCCACAGTGGTATATTACAGACCATTCTGGAAAAATACCCTGACTTTGCTCCCTGTAAATAAAGCATTGCTACGTGTGTGTGTGTGTGTGTGTGTGTGTACTCACCTATTTGTGATTGTGTGTGTGTGTGTGTGTGTGTGTGTGTGTGTGTGTGTGTGCGCGTGTTGATTGCCTTTTGTCCTGTGCACATGTCGATTGAAGGCTGGGCCTGTTGTGTGTGTGTATGTATATATGTGTGTGTATGTGTATGTGTGTGTGTGTATATGTAAGTGTGTATGTGTATATGTAAGTGTGTATGTGTGACCCAACAATAAAATTTGCACCAAGAACTCATTACAGTTGTGACCGGGTGTAGACTAGTGAAGTGTTCATTGCGTTATAATTTGTTCATGATTGTAACCATGAATAAACGTAAGTAAGTAAATTTACTTACATGTTTCATTACCTTTGTAACTTGTGAGTTCATTACCTTTGTAGCTTGTTAGTTCATTACCTTTGTAACTTGCTCAGCTATCATAACTCTGGGGTCCAGTCCCTGGACCCATTATGTACCTCTGTAATCTTTTGACTACCGCCCACAGGATGGGTATGGGGTGCATAATAAAGATATCAAACTAACCAACTCCAAACACACAGTGTTGATACGGCGTCTGCTTGATTCGGCCATGTTGTAGAAAATGTAAGTGCTACCACTTGCCACCAGGAGGCAGAGCACCACGTCCGCACAGTACAAAGGCTGCGCGGGGAGTCCCAAAAAACCCAACAGTCTAACTACTACATCATCATTTTCTTAATTTGAAATAAAATATATAACTAGAAGAAACTCTATAAATTTTTCTAGTATTGTTATTATACTAGTACAGCATCAACATACTGTAACTTGAAATAAAATATACAACTAGATTAAACTCACCCAATTTCTCTGTTATCTCTACTTTTTATATAGTAGTTAGACTGTTGGGTTTAGTCCTGACTCTTTCTCTTCTACTTCAGCTCTTCCTCTCACCGGCTATTCTTCTTCTGTCCCCACTTCCCCCTCGCCCCTAGTGGGTCCTTACCTGAGAGTCTGAACTAACTAACTGTTATCTCTGCTCTTACTAACCTCTACAATGCATGCCTTGCATCTGGCTATTTTCCTCCCCTTTTCAAATCTGCTATTGCCACTCTCATTCCCAAACCTAACAAAGACTCAACTGACCCAAAGAACTACAGACCGATTAGCCTGCTTGAAACCCTAGGTAAGACGTTTGAAAGACTCATTAACCAAAGACTAAGGACTCACCTTGAGACAAACCACCTCCTGACAGACCGCCAATTCGGCTTCCGACAACACAGATCTACACAAGCAGCCCTAAATATCATTTTAAACTATATTCAAATTAATAAGGCACAAGGACGTACAACAGCCCTGGTTGCTAAAGACGTGGAAAAAGCTTTTGACACTGTCTGGCACTCGGGGCTTAAGTACAAGCTATGTAACCTTTTGACCTTCCCAGAATGTCAAAAATTACTATGCAACTTCCTTGATGACCGTACAATGCGAATTAAGTTCCAAAACTGTCTCTCTGACTCCTTCACCCTTCAAGCTGGAGCCCCCCAGGGATCCGTGCTCTCTCCTACCTTATACATCCTTTACACAAACGACATTCCTGACCCAGCACACTGCACCACACTCACACTGGCTTATGCAGATGACATTACACAGTTCATAGCACATGAACAATGCAGATATCTATCACTCAGAACACAACGTGAGGTAGACAGGATCAGTGCATGGGAAATCCTCTGGCGTATTAAAACCAATGCCAACAAATCCAAAATTACATATTTCTTTCAAAGAGGAAACCGCCGACCAATGCCTGTCTACCTCAGAACTACCACTACACGAACACCCATTCCACGTACACGCAACACTACAGTCCTCGGAGTTACCTTGGACTCCAGACTAAGAATACACACCCACATAAACACTAAAAGAGTTATGGCCAGTAATGCCCTTGGTAGGCTATTCAAACTCAGAGACTCACACCCAAACACCAAACTCCACCTGTACAAGGCTCTCATAAGACCACTCATCACATACACACCTCTTGCCCTCTCTCCTGCTGCTAAAACAAACATCTTAAAACTGCAACGAATACAGAACCGTGCATTGCGGTGGGTGCTGGGAACTAAGTGGGATGACTTCGCCACCAGCGAGTCCCTCCACAACAGGACCGGCACTGCAGCTTTGAACGTGTTCTGGAAAGAACTCAGTGACAGACAAATAGACCGTATTGAAACATACCAAGACACTTGGACAACCTTTCTAGACGACGTCATCAGACAACCAGACAATAATCTTAACCTTTTTCAATCTATCAATAATCCTGCTCCTCCTCCTCTCTACACCTAATACTATACTTTCTATCACCTAACTTCTACCCTGCCCTCTGCAGGGTGGACCTTAAAAGACGTCCTTTTTAACCAGCAACATCCCACGTACCCCACTCAATCATTTAAGAGAAGCAGTACAAATAGCAAACCAGCGATGACGTTATGGCTGCCGCCCAAAAATGCCCGTGCCTCCCGAACCAAGTCCAGTACACCCAGTGAGCGATTTCAACATGCAGATCACCACCACTCCTCAAACTACCTCATCTATTATGCCAACCAATGCTACGCAGCTGGGTTTAGCCCTGGCTCTTTCCCTTCAACTAATTAAAACTCCTCTCACCCACTATTCTTCACCTATCCAATCTACTATCACCCTTCGTGGGTACTTACCTGAGAGTCTTCGTTCGTTGTATTGTCTTTTAATAGTATGTATAACCATATTATAATTTAAAATAATACAGAACTAGAATAAACTCAATCAATTTCTTTAGCATTAAGTACTTAGTGAATAAGTCTTTAGAATAAACTGCCCCTAATGCCATGGCATGCCAGTGGCTCTCCTTGCATTACAGTTTTATAATTGTAACTACCAATAACAGTGTACACTTGTAACATGCATCGAAATAAAAATATTATTATATTATTATTATTATTATAGGTAGATCTGGTCACAATCATGACAAGTTACAAAGGTATTTACAGATTACAGAGGTACGTAATGAGTCCAGAGACTGGGCCCCATAGTTTTGATAGCTGGACAAGGTACAAAGGTAATGAACTCACAAGTTTTTGGTGGTGTAAACAACATTTCCTTTATCTGTATTGTGTGCATGTTTATGTGTATGAATGTATGTAACGGTTAAAGGCTGTCTTTTTTGTTCCTCCATATCTTTTTGTTCTTTCCTAATTTCCTGTTTACCATATTAATGAATTATCTTTGTAAATAAGTAAGTTTATTGAGGTTTACACAAATAGTTACATAGATTATCATACATTGCAGCATGTGTAGAGAACCTAGTCCTAGGATAAAATGAGTTATTTATATATACATGGTCGATCACCATGCCCAGCCCTTCTAGGGCAGGGTAGGTGCCAAGGCTGGAGCTTGCTACCATCTGCGGCTCGCAAGCCTGCCCTTCCCGTCAGCCTCCTTGGGGCGGGGAAGGTGGCAGGTAGCAACTATCTACCTACGTGCTTGTGGGCGAATATGGCTAGGCCTGGGACCAGTTGGTCCCACCGCTGAGGGGTACCCCCTCCCATGGGAGACTTCGGTCTCTGCTACTCCCACGCCAGGGAGCCGAAGCCGGGTCGCCATCTGGTAAAGACCCGGGCCGGGTCCTATATATATATGGTCGATCACCATGCCCAGCCCTTCTAGGGCAGGGTAGGTGCCAAGGCTGGAGCTTGCTACCATCTGCAGCTCTTAAGCCTGCCCTTCCCGTTAGGGAAGGTGGCAGGCCACAGGGGCCTAGCATCTATCTACCTCCATGCCTCGTGCTGGTGGGGAATGTGGCTAGGCCTGGGGCCAGTTGGTCCCGCCGATGAGGGGTATCCCCTCCCATGGGAGACATAGGTCTCTGACATTCCCACGCCAGGGAGCCGGAGCCGGGTCGCCATCTGGTAAAGACCCGGGCCGGGAGAATTCCCGGTGAATCAACACCTCCTCCTCCTAAAGACTTTGAATTAGGAACCCCACAGGGAGGTGTGCTCAGTCCCACTCTATTCAATATTCTAATTAATGCCTTACTTAATGCTATGCCTAGCCAGCCCCATCATTATATGATCAGTTTCGCTGATGATATAATGATTCACACCACCGGATTCTCCAACACACAAAACATCCTTAACTATGTACTAGCCTCGTGTCAGGACCTGGGGTTGATAATCTCTACTGATAAAACAAAGATACTCAATAGGCGTCCTCCTCGACAGAGAAGCACAGTTCGCCAGATCCAGTTGCATGATGGGTCTCTTCTAGAATATGTAAACAGATACAGGTATCTAGGCTTTGAGGTCCCACTACTTGGACCTGTTGTAACGAGACTTTGTCGTCAATACAAAGAAAGGCTGAGAGCACTTAGAGTTGTGGCAGGGTTTCACCCCAGGTATGGTGCTAATGTTAAAATTGTGAAAATGATGTAGTATCTTGCTTATATTAGATCATTGGTTGATTATGCTGCGCCACTACTTGCTCTTGTGTCTGACTGGAAAAACTGCAGAACGAAGCAATTAGGATCATTTTAGGATGCCCTCGTACTGCCAAAATTTTAAATATGCAGAAAGAACTTGATATTCCAAGCATCAGAGATCGTGTTACTGAAAGAAATATCCTAATTGGGGTTAATATGCTCAGGCAAGCCCATTCAAACCCCTGCACAGAAGCCCTCCAAACTTTCCTCAGCACTGGTGAACATCCCTCCAGATGGATCGAAAAAACTGGAACCGACCTCCGCATGAATCAGATACATGATCTGTTGTTTGATATCTTTATTATGCACCCCATACCCATCCTGTGGGCGGTAGTCAAAAGATTACAGAGGTACATAATGGGTCCAGGGACTGGACCTCAAAGTTTGATAGCTGAGCAAGTTACAAAGGTAATGAACTCAGATGGTCACAATCATGACAAGTTACAAATGTATTTGCAGATTACAGAGGTATATATAGGGTCCAGAGACTGGGCCCCAAAGTTTTGATAGCTGAACAAGGTACAATGGTAATGAATTCACTAGTTACAAGATAATGAATCATGTAAGTAAATTTACTTACGTCTATACATGGTTGCACTCATGAACAAATTATAAAGCAATGAGCAATCTATTAGTCTACACCCAGCCACAACTGTAATGAGTTATTGGTGCAAATTTTAATTGTTGGGTCACACACGCACACATATACATATACACATACATATACACACACACATACACACACATACATGTATATACATACACACATACACATACACACATATATACATACACACACACACACACACACACGTGTCAATGCTTTATTTACAGGGAGCAAAGTCAGGGTATTTTTTTCCAGAATGGTCTGTAATATACTAGTGATATGAGCAAATTCGCCGACGACACGAAGATAGGTAGGATAATTGATTCAAACATTGATGTCATAGAACTTCAGGAAGATTTAGACAAACTTAATTCGTGGTCAGAAAATTGGCAGATGCAGTTCAATGTAGATAAATGCAAGGTTCTGAAGCTCGGGAGTGTCCATAACCCAAGCACTTATAAGTTAAATAACGTAGAACTTAGCCATACAGATTGCGAGAAGGACTTGGGAGTGATGGTAAGCAGCAACCTTAAACCAAGACAGCAATGCCTAAGCGTACGTAATAAGGCAAATAGATTACTGGGATTTATATCAAGAAGTGTTAGCAACAGAAGTCCTGAGGTTATATTACAGCTTTATACATCATTAGTAAGGCCTCACCTAGATTACGCAGCTCAGTTCTGGTCTCCATATTACAGAATGGACATAAATTCGTTAGAAAACATTCAGCGTAGAATGACTAAATTAATACATAGCATTAGAAATCTTCCTTACGAAGAAAGATTGAAGACCCTTAAATTACATTCACTTGTAAGACATAGAATGAGGGGAGACATGATCGAGGTATACAAGTGGAAAATGGGTATTAATAAAGGGGATATAAATAAGGTCTTGAGGGTATATCTCCAAGAGAGAACCCGCAATAATGGATTCAAGTTGGATAAGTTTAGATTTCGAAAGGATATAGGAAAGTATTGGTTTGGAAATAGGGTAGTTGATGAGTGGAACAGTCTGCCTAGTAGGGTTATTGAAGCAAGGACCTTGGGTAGTTTTAAATTTAGGTTGGACAAATTCATGAGTGAGAGAGGTTGGATTTGAGTGGGAATTGCACATGAGTAAATAAAATGATCAAAGCTTATTTCTTGGGTAGCATTGAAAATTAGGTTGAACAAATTTTCAGTTAGTGGGATGGAATGTGAAGGACCTGCCTAGTATGGGCCAACAGGCCTGCTGCAGTGTTCCTCCTTTCTTATGTTCTTATGTCAATAAAAAGTCCTAATGGATAGAGGACGAAGAAGGGTCCTCACTAAAAGCAGTTTGACGCGAGTACAGGTCCCAATTTGCTCGGTCAAATTGCCAGCATGGGCTTCGAGGAGGTGGAGAATATGAATGGGAAGGAGGATAGGAAAATGATCGCTGTCATGAAAGTCCAGGAGTACAGTAAGTCTAGTGTGGTTGATGAAGGGCAAACTGAGAGATCGATTCAAGAGAGAGATTGAGTATGAGGGTCAAAATGGGTGGGAGTGCCTGTATTTAAAACATGGAAGGGGAGAGAAGAGCCTCTAACTGAATGCCGCAAGAGTCACAGTGAGACCTAATGACAGAAGTGGCGGTAATGAAGAAACCAGAAATGGAACATCTGGGATAGATAATGCCCAAGAAGGAGAGAGATACAAAGAACAGACCGTATACCACTTATTCAAGTAGATGTGGGCTGCAGTGTAATGCAGTGAACTATGAACAAAGATCTGATGGTATGGAATACCGGGGCATACAAGAAGTGTACGTACTTTCATTAACCCGTAAACGGTCCAAACGTATATATACGTTTACTACCCCAGTGCCCCGAATATTTTGAAAAAAAAAAATCGTTTTTTTAATAGAAATAAAGTGCACAATTTTCTAAGTGTTAGAGGATAAATATTTTTTTTTAGGCTCAGTACTTACCGATATATGAGGCCGAGAAGCTGGCACTGAATGCTCACCTGACGGCAACATCGAGTCCTGCCGCTTGCAGAAGTGTTGCCGATATGCCTTTTTTTCTCGTTTTTATATTATTTTATATAATTTTTATGTTCTGATAATTACAATTTATAGTAGTTCTTTGTTCTAAGAAATTCCAACCAAGAAACTTCTTCATCGCTATCCCACATAGAACTTTAGAATGGAACACTGCAGAAGGTGTACCCATATACTTGTCCAATCTCGTTTTAAGTTACCCAAGGTTTTAAACTATCACCCTACTTTGAAGACTGTCACATGCAGCATTCTCCACCTGACTAAATCCTATAAATACTCACGTATCTTTTTTCCAGGTAGATCTGTTTGACTCGATAAAGTCCACTGTGTGGGCGAAACGTTGTCAATAAAGGATCACATTATACTGCTTGTGTTTATTTTTTCATTGTGTCGGTATTTTATACCATTTATTTCCGCCTAGTAGGGTTATCGAAGCTAAGACCTTGGGTAGTTTCAAATTTAAGTTGGATAATTACATGAGTGAGAGGGGTTGGATTTGAGTGGGACTTGAACATGAGTTAATAGAATTATCAAAGCTTATTGCTTGGTAGAATTGAAAATTGGGTTGGGCAAATATTCTGTTAGTGGGATGGATTGTGAAGAACCTGCCTAGTATGGGCCAACAGGCCTGCTAGTGTTCCTCCTTTCTTATGTTCTTATAATTACATGATTAAGAGGGGTTGAATTTGAGTGGGACTTGCATGAGAGTTTGTTAGTTTGATATCTTTATTATGCACCCATACCCATCCTGTGGGCGGTAGTCAAAAGATTACAGATGTACATAATGGGTCCAGGGACTGGACCTCAAAGTTTGATAGCTGAGCAAGTTACAAAGGTAATGAACTCAGATGGTCACAATCATGACAAGTTACAAAGGTATTTGCAGATTACAGAGGTAAATATAGGGTCCAGAAACTGGGCCCCAAAGTTTTGATAGCTGAACAAGGTACAATGGTAATTAATTCACTAGTTACAAGGTAATGAATCATGTAAGTAAATTTACTTACGTCTGTACATGGTTGCACTCATGAACAAATTATAAAGCAATGAGCAATCTATTAGTCTAGTGAATAGAATTATCAAACCCTATTGTTTGGGTAGCGCTTATTCTGTTAGTGGGTTGGATTTGTGAAGGACCTCCCTCCTCTCTTTTTTGTTAGTATGACTGTAAATCCAAGTCGGACCGAAAGGTCGTCGTAAGCTCCTCTCTTCTATGTGCGGGTTATTTGTGTAAGGACCTGCCTATTATGGGCCAACAGGCCTACTGCAGTGTTCTTCCTTTCTTATGTATCATATAACGTGCATCAAGTAGAGTAGTTGCGCTACATTTAGCAGTTATTTGCGCTACTTTACCAAGTGTCGCGAGAGGTGTGGCAACACTGTCAGTGACGTAACGTGTTGTTGTGGTCAGTGTTGGTGATGCTCCTACACTCCTCTTATACTACAAATTTTTCTATTTTTCCTGGACAGTATGAGGTTAAATAGTTATATATGGTGAGTGAGTTGTGTTGGAGGTTGTGAGGGAAGAAGTAACTGGTGAGTTGTGTTGGAAGTTGTGAGGGAAGAAGTAACTCTGGTGAGTTGTGTTGGAGGTTGTGAGGGAAGTAACACTGGCGAGTTGTGTTGGAGGTTTTGAAGAGTGGTTGGGTGTGCTGTCCGGCACATGAGTTGGTGATTATCCGCACAGCAGCGTTTTGTTGGGTTATTAATGGTTTAAGGTGGTTCGATGTTGATCCCCAGGCACAGCACAACTACCATAGGTGAGGTAGAGGTATATTAGTGGTAGGAGTGTTGTTTGGGGTACATAACACCGTATCTTGGGAAGGACGCCTACAGTTTTGGAAAATTTCTTAGTTATATGCTGGATGTGGGTTTGAAATTTAAAGTTACAGTCAATGTGGAGACGTTGAAATTTACCCTTAGTGTGTCTTGTAATGGGGGAACCATTCATCGATATGTTAAACTGAATATTTAAGTTTCCAAACAGCATGAAGTAGATTTTGTCTATACTGAGAGTGAGTTTGTTGATCATCATCCAAGTTGATAGTTTTTGCAGCTCGTTGTTTACAGTGTCTCTGGGTTTGAGTGGGAGATGACATAAGTTGTGTCATCTGCGAACAGAGGTCATTGATGTAAATGAGAAAGAGGAGTGGGCCAAGGACACTACCCTAGGGCACTCCGAGAACTACAGGCTGGATAGTGGAGTTGACTCCATTTGCGTATACGTACTGGTGTCTCTTGTTAAGATAAAATTTTAGGTAATCGAGGGAATGCCCTCTGGTGCCATTTTAGGTGCAAGAGATTGTAGTCCACTGTATCAAGTGCTTTCCATAGGTCATGAAGAGCCCCAGAAGATATTCATTTTTTCGAGCACTGTATATAGAAGTTTGAGCATTTGTATAATAGCATCATTCATACTTTTTTTTTGTTCCAGAAATAATAAATTATGTAGACCAGGACGATAGTAAACTATGCACGATCAGGGTCACAAGTGACATGGTCCTTAGACAAATAGATAAATTAAAACCTGATGAACTGTATGCAAGGGTTCTAAAGGAATGTAAAGAGGAGCTTAGCAAACCTATGGCTAATCTTTTCAACATATCACTGCAAACTGGCATGGTGCCAGATAAGTGGAAAATTGCAAATGTAATACCTATTTTCAAAGCAGGAGACAGGTCCTTAGCTTCGAACTATAGATCAATAAGCCTAACCTCCATAGTGGGAAAATTTATGGAATCAATAATTGCCGAGGCAATTCGCAGCCATCTTGAAAAGCATAAATTAATCAACGAATCTCAGCACGGTTTTACAAAAGGGCGTTCCTGCCTTACAAATTTAATAACTTTTTTCACTAAGGTATTTGAGGAGGTAGATCATGGTAATGAATATGATATTGTGTATATGGACTTCAGTAAGGCTTTGATAGAGTCCCACATCAGAGACTATTGAGGAAAATTAAGGCACATGGAATAGGAGGAGAAATTTTTCCTGGATAGAGGCATGGTTGACAAATAGGCAGCAGAGAGTTTGCATAAATGGGGAGAAATCAGAGTGGGGAAGCGTCACAAGTGGTGTTCCACAGGGGTCAGTATTGGGCCCCTTGTTGTTCACAATCTACATAAACGACATAGATGAGGGAATAAATAGCGACATAAGCAAGTTTGCCGATGACACCAAAATAGGCCGTCCAATTCATTCAAATGAGGACATTAGAGCACTCCAGGAAGATTTGAATAGACTGATGCAGTGGTCGGAGAAGTGGCAGATGCAGTTTAATATAGATAAATGCAAAGTTCTAAATATTGGACAGGACAATAACCATGCCACATATAAACTAAATAATGTAGATCTTAATACTACTGATTGCGAAAAGGATTTAGGAGTTCTGGTTAGCAGTAATCTAAAACCAAGACAGCAGTGCATAAGTGTTTGCAATAAAGCAAACAGAATCCTTGGCTTTATATCAAGAAGCATAAATAATAGGAGTCCTCAGGTTGTTCTTCAACTCTATATATCCTTGGTTAGGCCTCATCTAGATTATGCTGCACAGTTTTGGTCACCGTATTACAGAATGGATATAAATGCTCTGGAAAACGTACAAAGGAGGATGACTAAGTTGATTCCATGTATCAGAAATCTTCCCTATGAGGATAGACTGAGGGCCCTGAATCTGCACTCTTAGAAAGGCGTAGAATTAGGGGGATATGATTGAGGTATATAAATGGAAAACAGGAATAAATAAAGGTGATGTAAATAGCGTGCTAAAAATATCTTGTATTGACAGGACTCGAAGCAATGGCTTTAAGTTGGATAAATTCAGATTCAGAAGGGATATAGGAAAGCATTGGTTTGGTAATAGAGTTGTCGATGAGTGGAACAAACTCCCGAGTACAGTTATAGAGGGTAAAACGTTGTGTAGTTTTAAAAATAGGCTAGATAAATATATGAGTGGGTGCGGGTGGGTGTGAGTTGTACCTGACTAGTTTGTGCTACTAGGTCAGATGCCGTGCTCCTTCCTTAAGTGAATGTAACCTGACCTGGCTGGGTCGGGGCATTGGCTTAAGCCGGTGGGAGACTTGGACCTGCCTCGCATGGGCCAGTAGGCCTGCTGCAGTGTTCCTTCTTTCTTATGTTCTTATGTCCTTTGAGGACCTATGTGACCCTTGCTGTCTTGAGTATGGATGGGAAGGTTGAAGACTCAACAGATTTGTTAAACAGTTGCAATAATGGGTGACATTACATGAGCTAAGTAAAAGGACACAAATGCAACTAATGTGACATGTAATTGTGGCAACGTTTCACTCTCCAGGAGCTTTGTCAAGCCTTGACAAAGCTCCTGGAGAGCAAAACGTTGCCACAATAACATGTCACATTAGTTGCATTTGTGTCCTTTTACTTAACATATTGTCGGTAATTCTACCAATATTACATCACATGAGCGGCTTTTTTATACTACATATATGAATGGTGGCAAGTTTTTTAGATCTGCTTTGTTTTTTAATAATTTGATGATGAGTGAGACTTCAGTAAAATTTGTCGGAGCTAGGTATAGAGTATTTGGGTAACTACCAGTGTGGTAGTCTTTTGGCTGAGTATTTGAGCTTGGGATTTTGCTAGCTAGCTGTGATCATACAGTAGAGAAGATATAGTTTGTTGGCAGTGTCTGTAGGCACTGCCAACAAACTTAATGTCTCTGTTTCTAGTCAGTTTTCTAGAGCCCAAAATTTCAGAGAGGTTTTTCCAGGTCTCTTTTAACCCTTTCAGGGTCCAAGGGGGGTCTCCGAATCTCGTTCTCATTGTCCATGAATTTCAAAAAAAAAAAAAAAATATTTTTTCTTATGAAATGATAGTTTTTTTTTTTCTAAATCTAATAGGCTAAAAAATACATTTTTGCGATCAATACTCACCGAGATATAGAGATTTGAAGTTGATGAAAATGGAGCCGGTGTCGGCAACATCGCCGACTGCCGGTCACCCGGTAATATTTTTTTTTCTTTCTTGGACTTGTTTTCTGATCGAATTTTGTTTTTTTTGTTGCAAATAACTTTTATGGCCTGTGAGACCAATATAAGTGCTGTTTTTTAAATATTCACTCACTATTTATTACACAATATTCACATGAAGTTTCTTTCACTAATTTGTTTACACAATGTATTTACAAATTTTTACAATAACAAATATTAGTTATTTATATTGTTCAATCATATATATACATACATAGAGTCACTGGACATGTTTCTAGAAGTTCTGCAGCCTGTGGAAGTCTCTGAAACATGGTTCCATGCACAGTGGTGTTTCACATTCCACACACATAAAACGAGTGTCTTTGCGTTGTTGTGGGCGTTTTTTTGTATGTGCACAGACAAAACACCTCTTCTGAGCCTTTTTCTTGCAAGCAGTAGCAGGCAGTTTTGTTAGGAAGTGTTCACCACCAAGCCTCAGACGAGAGGGTAGGTGTTGATGACTTGGTGTTGGGCGTGTTTCTATTGCAGGTGTTGCTCCTTGGTACTTGAATATTATTTGTCTGATGACAGACAAACAAAAATCGCCATATGGTGGTTTGTTTGTGGTCTTCAACTTATAGATATTATAAGCATTGAGCATGGTAATGTCCAGAATGTGAAAAAAGAGTTTTATGTACCACTTGTAACTCTTGCGAACACAATCAGCAAACCCAATCTGCATGTCACATTTGTCCACTAAGCGCATATTGAGAGTGTAGTCAATCACAGCTGCAGGTTTTAGAATGGGTTCATCGGTCTCTCTACTCACCCTGCCAGTGTCTGTCATTTCGTTAGGGTGAATAGATGACAACAGTGTGACATCTCGTTTGTCATGCCACCGAAATGCCATGATGTCATTGGCAGCAAACGCTTGCACCTGACCTCTACGAGTGCCAGCACTGAACCTAGGCATATGCTTACGATTTGCACGCACTGTACCGCACACATCTGTCAAGTTCACTCGCAAAAATCACTGAGGGAGGGGCTTGTGTACCAGTTATCAGTATATAATATATGCCCCTTACCAAGATATGGTTCCATCATTGTTCTAACCACATCACCAGAGATACCCAATAACCTCCTGGTATCTTGCAATGTATAACTTCCGGTGTACACAATAATATCCAATACAATACCACTGGAGCAATCACAAAGCACAAACAACTTTATACCAAAGCGTTTCCTCTTGCTTGGTATATACTGCTTGAACGACAGTCTACCTTTGAACAGAATCAGTGACTCGTCAATAACAAGCTTCCTGAAGGGATAAAAATGCATATTGAATTTCTCTTTCAGATACAGAAACACATTTCTAATCTTATATAACCTGTCGTTTCTGTCAGGGGTGGTTTTGTCTGAAAAGTGTAGCATCCTCAGCAGTAGCACAAATCGATTCACTGATATTATATCACTGAAACCTGGTGTTGCAATCAGGCGGTCTGTCGACCAGTATGATTTGACACTGTGCTTATAAACATGAGGCATAAGCATTATTGTGGCAAAGAACAAGTACATCTCAGCCACAGTTGCCTCTTTCCACCTGTTGAGGCGTGATGTTGGTGAAAGTATTGTGTTTGCCATGGTGTACTCGTAGTATCTGTTGCTTTCCCTGACAATAATATCCATCAGAGGTTCATCAAAGAATAATTCAAAGCATTCCAGTTCACTGGCATTGTTCCCAAGTGGACAAGATGGGCGTATTCCACATTGACTTTCATCAAACTGATGGGGACTGGGAATAAAATTGTCAGCTTCTTGCCAATCCCAGGTGCGGTCTGCTGGTGGGTACTGGATATTTACAGGTGGTTGTGGGGGTTGTGGGGGTTGTGGAAGTGGAGGTTGTGGTTGTGGGAGTGGAGGTTGTGGTTGTGGGGGTTGGTGGGTGGGTGAGGGTTGCCTTTGTTGTAGCTGAGCTGACTCAGCAGCGTCGGTGCCAGCATGGTCCACTGCTGGTGCCTCGCGCCTGGCACCACCACCACTACCACTAACAGATGCTTGCGCATTTCTCATTCCAATTGCAACACTATCATTGTCATTTTCACTATCACTTCCTGTTGTACCCCCACGGGATGTACTCCTTCCCCTTGGAACAGCATATGGCACGCTACCAGAGCGCATATACCGTCGTATATACTGACGCTTCACTGGAGAATATTCCACACCACTCTCGCTACTGGAACTGTTTTGAAGAGCTTGGAGTTCATATTCACTATCACTATCATCACCATTGCTCACATCAGAGTCTGGGATATGAGTAAATAACAGTTTCCTCTTTCGTTCTGGTACAATTGAACGTGAACAAGATGCCACAGCATCGGAGGTGGAGGGCTGAGGGTCGTCTGGGTTTTCCTCAATATTACCGGTATTATGATCATTAGTTTCGGTCACAACTGCCTCAAAACCTTGAAACTCATCACCACTGACACTCCCATCGGTGTTAGAACTGTCACTGGGGAACAAAAGAGTCCCACTCGCCGAGGAGTGAGGAGTTTTTTACCGCCAGGCATGGTGAAAAAAATTGGGACTAACATGGCGTTCCCACAATGCACCACTGGC
>WNWK01038959.1:0-17682 GCA_009830355.1 Cherax destructor
AGCCATCTTGAAAAGCATAAATTGATTAATGAATCTCAACACGGTTTTACAAAGGGGCGTTCATGTCTTACGAATTTACTAACTTTTTCACTAAGGTGTTTGAGGAAGTAGATCATGGTAATGAATATGATATTGTGTATATGGACTTCAGTAAGGCTTTCGATAAAGTTCCACATCAGAGGCTACTGAGGAAACTTAAGGCACACGGAATAGGAGGAGAAATTTTTTCCTGGGTAGAGGCATGGTTGACTAATAGGCGGCAGAGAGTTTGCATAAATGGAGAGAAATCAGAATGGGGGCGTGTCTCAAGCGGTGTTCCACAGGGGTCAGTTTTGGGCCCCTGTTGTTTACAATTTACATAAACGACATAGATGAGGGAATAAATAGTAGCATAAGTAAATTTGCTGATGACACCAAAATAGGCCGTCCAATTCATTCAAACGAGGACATTAGAGCACTCCAGGATGATTTGAATAGACTGATGCAGTGGTCGGAGAAGTGGCAGATGCAGTTTAATGTAAACAAATGCAAAGTTCTAAATGTTGGGCAGGACAATAACCATGCCACATATAAGCTGAATAATATAGATCTTATTACTTGTAATTGCGAGAAGGATTTAGGAGTTCTGGTTAGTAGTAATCTGAAGCCTAGACAACAGTGCATAAGTGTTCGCAATAAAGCTAACAGAATCCTTGGCTTCATATCAAGAAGTATAAATAACAGAAGTCCTCAGGTTGTTCTTCAACTCTATATATCTTTGGTTAGGCCTCATTTAGATTATGCTGCACAGTTCTGGTCACCGTATTACAGAATGGATATAAATGCACTGGAAAACGTACAGAGGAGGATGACAAAGTTGATCCCATGTATCAGAAATCTTCCTATGAGGATAGACTGAGGGCCCTGAATCTGCACTCTCTAGAAAGGCGTAGAATTAGGGGGATATGATTGAGGTGTACAAATGGAAAACAGGAATAAACAAAGGGGATGTAAATAGCGTGCTGAAAATATCCAACCAAGACAGGACTCGCAGCAATGGTTTCAAGTTGGAAAAGTTCAGATTCAGGAAGGATATAGGAAAGCACTGGTTTGGTAATAGAGTTGTGGATGAGTGGAACAAACTCCCGAGTACCGTCATAGATGCTAAGACGTTGTGTAGTTTTAAAAATAGGTTAGATAAATACATGAGTGGGTGTGGATGGGTGTGAGCTTGTACTAGGTCAGATGCAGTGCTCCTTCCTTAAGTGAATGTAACCTGACCTGTACTAATTCCTTAAGTGGAAGTGACCTGACCAGGTGGTCGGCTGGACAATTATATGAGTGGGTGCGGTTGGGTGTGAATTGGTCCTGACTAGGTTGTGCTACTAGGTCAGATGCAGTGCTCCTTCCTTAAGTGAATGTAACCTGACCTGGCTGGGTCGGGGCATTGGCTTAAGCCGTTGGAGATTTGGACCTGCCTCGCATGGGCCAGTAGGCCTGCTGCAGTGTTCCTTCTTTCTTATGTTCTTATGTTCTTATAATCCCCTTATGTATACTGGGAGGCAGTTGAACGGTCTTGGATCCGTGACACTTACTTTGCTGTCACTTAGTGTACTCGTGGCCCCCCTTCTCATTAATAATAAAAATAATAAAATATCCTTATTTCTACAAGTACATGTACAAGGTACACAGGCCTAGCTGACATCAATGACATACTACATAGAAAACCGCTTGTTATGCAGAGCATTTCAGGCAAATTAGGTCAGTTTTGTCTCATGCTGCGACCCACACCAGTCGACTAACATCCTGCCTCCACCAGACAAGCCTCCCTGCCTCCACCAGACAAGCCTCCCTGTCCACACCAGAGAAGCCTCCCTGCCTCCACCAGACAAGCCTCCCTGTCCACAGACAAGCCTCCCTGCTCACACCAGACAAGCCTCCATGCACACACAGCAGACAGGCCTCCCTGCACACACAGCAGTCAGGCCTCCCTGCACACACAGCAGACAGGCCTCCCTGCACACACAGCAGACAGGCCTCCCTGCACACACAGCAGACAGGCCTCCCTGCACACACAGCAGACAGGCCTCCCTGCACACACAGCAGACAGGCCTCCCTCACACAGACAGGCTCCTGCACACAGCAGACAGGCCTCCCTGCACACACAGCAGACAGGCCTCCCTGCACACGGCAGACAATCCTCCCTGCACACACAGCAGACAGTCCTCCCTGCACACACAGCAGACAGTCCTCCCTGCACACACAGCAGACAGTCCTCCCTGCACACACAGCAGACAGTCCTCCCTGCACACACAGCAGACAGGCCTCCCTGCACACACAGCAGACAGTCCTCCCTGCACACAGCAGACAGGCCTCCCTGCACACAGCAGACAGGCCTCCCTGCCACACACAGCAGACAGGCCTCCTGCACACACAGCAAACAGGCCTCCCTGCACACACACAGCAGACAGGCCTCCCTGCACACAGCAGAAGCCTCCCTGCACACACAGCAGACAGGCCTCCCTGCACACACAGGAGACAGTCCTCCCTGCACACACAGCAGACAGTCCTCCCTGCACACACACAGCAGACAGGCCTCCCTGCACACACACAGCAGACAGGCCTCCCTGCGCACACACAGCAGACAGGCCTCCCTGCGCACACACAGCAGACAGGCCTCCCTGCACACACAGCAGACAGGCCTCCCTGCACACACAGCAGACAGGCCTCCCTGCACACAGCAGACAAAAACATTGACAATAGGAATATTTTCTTTCTCGTTGAAAAATATATCACCACAATATGTATTCGTCATCACGAAATTATATAAAATAATTCATTGGCTGGGAGTTTTAAACTTTTAAGAAAATATAATTAAAGCAACCAAAGTACATTAACTTAATGTAGCGTAATGATACAAGGTGTATATTATGTACTCTAACAAACGATACCAGTGTTATACACGGTACAGTAAGCCTAAAGCTCTAACAATTTGTGCTGTACAAGAATCAGTTACTTCTACCTTCCCTTAACCTCCTAAAAGGTGATCTATGAAAATGTTGGACATACTGAGGCATCAGTAATGTAAGAGTCGGGGCTAACGGTCATGATTCGACTGTTGCAAATACAACTAGGTAAGCACATTATTTACAAACTTTATAGAACAATCATTACACAAAGTAGTAACTTCTTCCACCGGACTTGATTAGACACCAGCAAACGCTGACTAAACAATTAATCGCCAGCAAATATATATTTATGCAAACATAAATTGGGCAGTATGGCAAAAAAGGCAGTGTTTCTAGGTTTGCAAGCTGTCAAATGTGCACAACTGCTGTTTAACTTGTGTATCAAGTTAAAGACGACGTCTGAAAAATAGCCTGCATAATCAGGCCATTTACAGGATCTGCCAACGCAACAATCTTGCATTGTTAAGATGACGTGAATAATGAATCATTATACATCTCTCTTTTATTTAATAAAGACAACTTGTCTGGCTCCTCGGAGCCCAGAAGAGAGAGTTGTAAATTTTAAGACATCGCTCCAAACTCACAGAAAACGGGAGATTTTTAAGATAATTCCCCAAGGGGCGAGTTTAAATGTGCAGTCACTCATCCTGTGTTAACATCTACCATGAAGACAGTACACGTCATCCCAAATAGTTGATATGCCTCTGGTGGTATTAGCGCCTGCCTTGGTTGTCGCAACACCTGTGAATATTACGTTTACGGTGACCATAATCTGATTCATGTAGATCTTTCATTAGTTATAACTTATTTATATTGTTCATAAAAATGTTAGCGATTGGTGTTTACCGAGAGGTGTGTATCTGCATATATACATACTTACAGGTTATTTTTAACATATTTTACGGATTAAAGTATTCTTGACTGGGTGGTGAACTGGTGACATCCAGCCTGAGTTACATTCGTGTGTCGATAGACTTTAAGCTCAATTAACCAAGTGTTAGTGATGGTAATTATTATTTCTATATTCTGTTCAATCTAAAATAGCATGCCTCTGTGTGTGTGTGTGTGTGTGTATGTATGGATGGATGGTTGGTGTGACCACGCTACCATACTCTGAGAAAACTTCCTCTCATTCCATCTGTTGCTACTCTTGCAACACTGCATACCTCCTGATGATGTACGCATGGAGACGTGTGAAAGATCTTGAGCTGAAGATTTCCATCCCCCGTGGCTTGTCTTGCATAGTTAAGATCGCCTGCCTGCAGTTGTATTGCATGTGTGTGTGTGTGTGTGTGTAGGGATGGAACGATACCAGTATTTTACAATACCTAATTTTGGCCATACTGATTTTTTCCTATGTTTTAAATTATAATAACGATGTTCACTATATAAGAGACTTATGAGACAGTGCAGAACACCTGCACTTAAAGCAAGGGCGCGACGAGTACCATAAGAGAGATGAGTGACACGGGTCCCTTACTTTTTTAACTCCCACCTTCTTTGGTTACGGGGAATTATCCAGCAGACCTCCAGCGGTCTTCAAGAGGGAATTGGCCAAGTTCCTCAAATCAGTGCCTGACCAGCCGAGCTATAATTCGTACATTGAACTATATGACGCCAGGAGCAACAGCCTTGCTTATCAGGCCTGGCCCTGTGGTTTAGCGCTTCTTTTGATTATAATAATGATCAGGCCTGGATGCTCGGAGGCGTTGACTCCCGGAAATGTCTTTCAGGTATCTTTTATGTAAGTGCCAAATCATCACTTCCGTGGCCAGGTCTCAGACCAGGCCTCATAAATATTGACCATTGCTTGTAGTACCTCCACAAGAGCTCCTGATATGTGAAACAGTACACTCGTACATCACATCCTCCTGTGTTACTATCACACCCTACACTTCTTAACACACTTGCCATATAAATCCCCAGATATATACCCGGGAAGATTCGGTATCCTTTGTAGTGTACATTTTACAGCGATTCGTCTTTCGAGAGAAAACTGCAGTTGCCGCCAGATCAGTTAAGTTGGGAAGGTTGTGTAATTCTGCAGATCGCAGAAACTCGTCTTGACTCATGCTGTGGAAAAAAAATGACTTAGCGCTTCGATGATAAGGTTGATCCAAGCTTGATGACTCACCTAGTACCTGACGGTTATCTTCGTGACACACCCCAATGTCAAGTCCCACCTGGCCTGTTAGTTCTGTCCCCCTTCCTTACCCCTTACACACAGCAGGCCTGTTAACCCCTTCACGGGTGGCTTGCTAGCTACGCCCGACAATCCCAAGTATATTTCTGACCCCTTCTCTACAAACATTCCTCGGTGAACCTCATTTTATCCCTTTACCTATTCGTAGCAAGATCCCTCCCTACCAGGCTTGATCCCTGCACGGTTATTGTTCACCAGGCTTGAGTTGATATTAACAGAGTTATCTTCCAGCATGCTTGTTGGCCCTTACACAGTCATCCTAAAGGCAGGCTTGTGTTGTTTCTTGCACAGTCGTCCTTCAGCAGGCTTGTATTGATCCTTGCACAATCATCTTCCAGCACGCTTGTGTTGATCTTGCAGTCAGCCTCCAGCAGGTTTGTGTTATTCCTTACTCTTAATGTACTTTGAGGAGTTTAAGAATTGTTTTTTTTTTATTCCCGGAATCCTGCCGGGTGTTTTTATCTGCCTTCTATAAGGATAAACAGCAGAGGCGCCAGGACCATGCCTTGGAGTATTGAGTTTTTTTTTATCGCTAATGCTAGATTTTACTTTGTTTACTGCTACTGTTTGTGTTCTGTTGGTCAGAAAGTGGAAAATCTATTTGCCTACCTTCCCAGTTATGCATAAGGCCTCATTTTATGTGTAATCACCCCATTCTTGCATTTGTTAAAAGTCTTTGCAAAATCCGTGAATATCACATTGCGTTTTGGTTTTCTTCCAACACCTCCGTAAATGTCATAGTGGTCTAGCAGTTTTAACAAGCATCATTTCCCAGGTGTAAAACTTTATGCAGATTATGTTGTTCCATAAAGTTTGCAATTTGGCATCCCATCACTCTTTGGAAGACTTATGATGTGGGATATTAGGGCTACGGGTCTGTAGCTATTTATTTCATCTAACGTAACCAGTGCCTTTCCATAATTTCATGATTCTCGCAAAGGCACCATTTGCATCTCTCGTTCTCACACTTGACTGCGGCAGAACAAGCAACACCTTTCCCTCCTTGGCTTGATGCCGCTCACCCTCGTTGCCCTCAGTAAGCAGAACTACTGTCTTAGTCTCCAGTGAGTTTACCGTATCCTTCTAGTACCCTGCTCTCCATCTACCACGCCAGTCAACTCTGCAATAACTGACAAGGTGGATTATCCACATCAGCAAGTCCACACAAACCATTACATTAAGTCTAATCTCCCTCCAAAGGATACCTAGTGCATGTGCTAGTGGTAATTTGTACTTTTTTATATAAGGAATCCACGAAGTCCAGGTGCTTAGTGAGCGGGTATAATTTTTATTTCTTTTTTCAAATTCTATGGGACTACCTGGAGAGAATTCCAGGGGTCAACGCCCCCGCGGCCCGGTCTGTGACCAGGCCTCATGTTGGACCAGAGCCTGATCAACCAGGCTGTTACTGCTGGCCGCACGCAGTCCAACGTACGAACCACAGCCCGGCTGATCCGGTACCGACTTGAGGTGCCTGTCCAGTGCCTGCTTGAAGACAGCCAGGGGCTTGTTGGTAATCCCCCTGATGTATGCTGGGAGGCAGTTGAACAATATTGGGCCCCTCACACTTATTGTGTTGTCCCTCAACGTGCTAGTGACACCCCTGCTCTTCATTGGGGGAATGTTACATCGCCTGCCGAGTCTTGTGCTTTCGTACGGAGTGATTTTTGTGTGCAAGTTTGGTACTAAGCCCTCGAGAATTTTCCATGTGTATATAATAATGTATCTCTCCCGCCTGCGTTCTAGAGAGTACAGGTTTAGGAACTTCAAGCGTTCCCAGTAATTGAGGTGGTTTATCGCACTTATGCGTGCGGTGAAGGTTCTCTGCACATTTTCAAGGTCAGCAATTTCACCCGCCTTGAAAGGTGCAGTTAGTGTGCAGCAATATTCCAGCCTAGATAGAACAAGCGATCTGTAAAGTGTCAACATGGGCTTGGCATCCCTGGTTTTGAAGGTTCTCATTATCCATCCTGTCATTTTTCGAGCAGATGCAATTGCTACATTGTTATGGTCCTTGAAGGTGAGATCCTCTGACATGATCACTCCCAGGTCTTTGACATTAGTTTTTCGCTCTATTGTGTGGTTGGAATTAGTTTTGTACTCCGATGAGATTTTAATTTCTTCACGTTTTGCGTATCTGAGTAATTGAAATTTCTCATCATTGAACTTCATATTGTTTTCTGCAGCCCATTTAAAGATTTGGTTTATGTCTGCTTGGAGTCTTGCAGTGTCTTCAACGGTGGACACTGTCATACAGATTCGGGTGTCATCTGCAAAGGAAGACACAGCACTGTGGCTTATATCCCTGTCAATGTCTGATATGAGGATGAGGAATAGGATGGGAGCAAGTACTGTGCCTTGTGGAACAGAGCTTTTCACAGTACGAATGTCAGTTATTTGGTCTGTACGGCCTTCAAATGGAATGAAAAAAATATGCATTTTTTGCTCTATTTCATTTAGTGGATTGCTGAACATTGACATTGATTGCTGAACATTTCCTGTTCATCGACCATATATGAACCTCCTGTTATTTGTGGTCCAATTCTACTGGTAGTTCGTAGCTTGAGTTTTGCATGTGTATAGAAGTGGGCACAATAAGGGAACACTATCAACGTCTGTGGCCCCAGACTATTCAACATCTTACCAGAAGATATAAAAAATACTGCTGGAACAAATGTAGAAGTCTTCAAGAGAAAACTGGACAAGATCTTCACTAGGTACCAGATCAACCAGGCTGTGATAGATGCGGGTCAGGGGGCCACAAGCAGCAACAGCCTAGTTGACCAGGGAAACACAAGACAAGCCTGGCCCATGGCCGGGCTAGTGGAGTAGAACAACTCTTGAAACTCATCAGAGGTAAAGGTATCCTGGATGGCTGTTTGTCCCTTTGTGGTGCTTTTGTATGATAGCTTTGAAGTTTTTGTTCTATCTCGGTGATTTTTCGGTTAAAAGTATCTTTCTTCTGCTATGACATATTCACGTTTTCAAGGAATTCGGTAACCCTTTCATTATTCTATGTTGATCCTAGCACAGTCATCCTCCTGCATGCTTTGTTACCCTTGTCGTCTCTGATTACGGGTAATCTTTTATCTCACTTTGTCACCTGAGTGAGATAAGGATTTAATCACACTCACCTACGAAGTGTGACGTTAAGCATATGCAGGTAAGGTGTTGAGGGGGGTGGGTGGTTTAGAAAAATACACAAATGTAGTATGCGATCCTTTATTGACTACGTTTCGCCCACGCAGTAGGCTTTATCAAGTCACAAACAGACCTACCTGAGCAGAGTACATGAGTATATATAGGGAGCATAGTGACGTGAAGGGTTATTCTACATAGCAACAAATCTTCTTGCCCATTCTGGGCAGGTCCTTCTCAGATCTAACCTCTTCTCAGTATTCGCCAACTGACCCTCCACGCCACTAATGCTCCCTATAATGACTCATGTACTGTCTGCTCAGGTAGATATGTTTGTGACTTGATAAAGCCAACTGTGTTGGCGAAACGTAGTCAGTACAGGATCGCATTATACTGCTTTTGTGTCTTGTTTTTCCATCGTGTGTCTGTATTTTATACCATTCATCTCCACCCGTAGGAGTTTTAGGTGGGACATGAAGTTGTAGTAGGTAGTAGGTAGGTAGTAGGTTGGTAGACAGCAACCACCCAGGGAGGTACTACCGTCCTGCCAGGTGACTGTGAAACAGAAACCTGAAACTGTTTTACATGATGGTAGGATTTGCTGGTGTCTTTTTTCTGTCTCATAAACACGCTGGATAACAAGTATATCTAGCTACTTCTACTTACACTTTAGGTCACACTACACAGGCATACACATGCATATATATACATACACACATCTAGGTTTTTCTTCTTTTTCTTAATAGCTCTTGTTCTTTTTATTTTCTCTATTGTCCATGGGGAAGTGGAAAAGAATCTTTCCTCCGTAAGCAATGCGTGTCGTATGAGGCGACTAAGATGCCGGGAGCAATGGGCTAGTAACCCCTTCTCCTGTACAAATCTACTAAAAACGAGAAGAAGAAAAACTTTATAAAACTGGGTTGTCTGAATGTGCGTGGATGTAGTGCGGATGATAAGAAAGAGATGATTGCCGATGTTATGAATGAAAAGAAGTTGGATGTCCTGGCCCTAAGCGAAACAAAGCTGAAGGGGTAGGCGAGTTTCAGTGGGGAGAAATAAATGGGATTAAGTCAGGAGTATCTGAGAGAGTTAGAGCTAAGGAAGGGGTAGCAATAATGTTGAAGGATCAGTTATGGAAGGAAAAGAGGGAATATGAATGTGTAAATTCAAGGATTATGTGGATTAAAATAAGGGTCGGATGCGAAAAGTGGGTCATAATAAGCGTGTATGCACCTGGAGAAGAGAGGAGTGTAGAGAGAGAGAGAGATTTTGGGAGATGTTAAGCGAATGTATAGGAACTTTTGAACCAAATGAGAGAGTAATTGTGGTAGGGGACCTAAATGCTAAAGTGGGAGAAACATGCAGAGGGTGTAGTAGGTAAGTTTGGGGTGCCAGGTGTAAATGATAATGGGAGCCCTTTGATTGAACTTTGTATAGAAAGGGTTTAGTTATAGGTAATACATATTTTAAGAAAAAGAGGATAAATAAGTATACAAGATATGATGTAGGGCGTAATGACAGTAGTTTGTTGGACTATGTATTGGTAGATAAAAGACTGTTGAGTAGACTTCAGGATGTACATGTTTATAGAGGGGCCACAGATATATCAGATCACTTTTTAGTTATAGCTACAGTGGGAGTAAAAGGTAGATGGGATACAAGGAAAATAGAATCAGTAAGTAAGAGAGAGGTGAAGGTTTATAAACTAAAAGAGGAGGCAGTTAGGGTAAGATATAAACAACTATTGGAGGATAGATGGGCTAGTGAGAGTGTAGGCAATGGGGTCGAAAATGTATGGGGTAGATTTAAAAATGTAGTGTTAGAGTGTTCAGCAGAAGTTTGTGGTTACAGGCGAGTGGGTGCGGGAGGGAAGAGGAGCGATTGGTGGAATGATGATGTAAAGAGAGTAGTAAGGGAGAAAAAGTTAGCATATGAGAGGATTTTACAAAGTAGAAGTGATGCAAGGAGGGAAGAGTATATGGAGAGAAAAAGAGAGGTTAAAAGAGTGGTGAAGCAATGTAAAAGAGAGCAGATGAGAGAGTGGGTGAGATGTTATCAGCAAATTTTGTTGAAAATAAGAAAAAATTTTGGAATGAGATTAATAAGTTGAGGAAGCCTAGAGAACAAAGGATTTGACAGTTAAAAATAGGAGAGGAGAGTTATTAAATGGAGAGTTAGAGGTATCGGGAAGATGGAGAGAATATTTTGAGGAGTTGTTAAATGTTGATGAAGACAGGGAAGCTGTGATTTCGTGTGTAGGGCAAGGAGGAATAACATCTTGTAGGAGTGTGGAAGAGCCAGTTGTGGGTGTAGGGAAGTTCGTGAGGCAGTGGGTAGAATGAAAGGGGTAAGGCAGCTGGGATTGATGGGATAAAGATAGAAATGTTAAAAGCAGGTGGGGATATAGTTTTGGAGTGGTTGGTGCTATTATTTAATAAATGTATGGAAGAGGGTAAGGTACCTAGGATTGGCAGAGAGCGTGTATTGTTCCTTTGTATAAAGGCAAAGGGGACAAAAGAGAGTGCAAAAATTATAGGGGAATAAGTCTGTTGAGTGTACCTGGTAAAGTGTATGGTAGAGTTATTATTGAAAGAATTAAGAGTAAGACAGAAAGCAGGATAGCAGATGAACAAGGGGCTTTAGGAAAGGTAGGGGTGTGTAGACCAAGTGTTTACAGTGAAACATATAGGTGAACAGTATTTGGATAAGGGTAAAGATGTTTTTGTGGCATTTATGGATTTGGAAAAGGCGTATGATAGGGTAGATAGGGGGCAATGTGGCAGATGTTGCAGGTGTATGGAATAGGAGGAAGGTTACTGAAAGCAGTGAAGAGTTTTTATGAGGATAGTGAGGCTCAGGTTAGAGTGTGTAGGAGGGAAGGGACTATTTCCCAGTAAAAGTGGGCCTTAGACAAGGATATGTGATGTCACCGTGGTTGTTCAATATATTTATAGATGGGGTTGTAAGAGAAGTGAATGTGAGGGTCTTGGCAAGAGGTGTTGGGCTAAAAGATAAAGAAGCAAATACAAAGTGGGAGTTGTCACAGTTGCTTTTTGCTGATGACACTGTGCTTTGGGAGATTCTGAAGAGAAGTTGAAGAGGTTGGTGGATGAATTTGGTAGGGTGTGTAAAAGAAGAAAATTGAAAGTGAATATAGGAAAGAGTAAGGTGATGAGGATAACAAAAAGAATAGGTGACGAAAGATTGGATATCAGATTGGAGGGAGAGAGTATGGAGGAGGTGAATGTATTCAGATATTTGGGAGTGGACATGTCGGCGGATGGGTCTATGAAGGATGAGGTGAATCATAGAATTGATGAGGGGAAAAGGGTGAGTGGAGCACTTCGAGTCTGTGGAGACAAAGAACCTTGTCCATGGAAGTAAAGAGGGAATGTATGAGAGTATAGTTATACCAACGCTCTTATATGGGTGTGAAGCATGGGTGATGAATGTTGCAACGAGGAGAAGGCTGGAGGCAGTGGAGATGTCATGTCTAAGGTCAATGTGTGGTGTGAATATAATGCAGAGAATTCGGAGTTTGGAAATTAGGGAGGTGCGGATTACCAAAACGATTGTCCAGAGAGCTGAGGAGGGTTGTTGAGGTGGTTTAGACATGTAGAGAGAATGGAACGAGACAGAGTGACTTCGAGATGTATAAATCTGTAGTGGAGGGAAGGCGGGGTAGGGGTCGGCCTAGGAAAGGTTGGAGGGAGGGGTAAAGGAAGTTTTGTGTGCGAGGGGCTTGGACTTCCAGAAAGCATGTGTGAGCTTATTTGATAGGAGTGAATGGAGGCATATGGTTTTTAATACTTGACGTGCAGTTGGAGTGTGAGCAAAGTAACATTTATGAAGGGATTCAGGGAAACCGGCAGGCCGGACTTGAGTTCTGGAGATGGGAAGTACAATGCCGGCACTCTGAAGGAGGGGTGTTAATGTTGCAGTTTTATAACTGTAGTGTAAAGCACCCCTCTGGCAAGACAGTGATGGAGTGAATGATGATAAAAGTTTTTCTTTTTCGGGCCACCCTGCCTTGGTGGGAATCGGCCGATGTGTTAATAAAAAAAAATAAAAAAAATAATGAAGTTGTGTGGGCAGATGTTGCTGTTATTACATATTTGTAGTTACATGAGCAGAGCTATTGTGGTCTCCCGTCTTCAATATAGTGGTACCTCTACTTACAAGCTTAATTCGTTCCAGACGGCTATTCAAGTGCCGATACCGAAGGAATTTTTTCCCATAAGAAATTATGAAAATTAGATTCATCCATTTCAGACCCCCAAAAATACACTTAAAAAAGCACCTACAAAAATACACTTACATAATTGTTCGAGTTGGGAGCTGCTCGTAAGTAGAGGTACCACTGTGTGTGTGTGTGTGTGTGTGTGTGTATATATATATAATAATATATATATATATATATATATATATATATATATATATATATATATATATATATATATAGTGTGCCGATTAGGTAAAACTTGATTTTGGCTTAAATAGCAACGCTCTTCTTGCTATACAAGACAAGCGAAAATTTGTTTATGCAATAATTTCGCAAAAATCATTCTGAACCTAACGAAAAAAAAATATTTCATTGTGTTTGTTTATTATTAAATTAATGTTAACGTATCTGTGGAGGATGGGCTTCAACGATAACGTGGACTGTATGTTACTTATCTTCTTGATGAATCCAAGATGTCGCAGCCGCCACCAACACCTTCTCAGGGGATCCATCTATGGCCTCAATCTCCACAGGGCTGTAAGGTAAACATCAAGGGATTATAATATATTGCCCCAAAGGAGCGTATGTCCATATTTCAGTCCTAAATGGACTGAAAGGCGTTTTACTCACTGTTTTGGACTAAAAAGTCCACGCATAACCGCCGTCCCTAGGTAAAAATTTGAATGTTCTTGAATACAAGAACTGCGCAGTCCCCTGTTTTGACCAAAACATCAAATTCTTACCTTGCTCGTGTAACTTTGAGCGATGGTGTTGGCTCCACCATATAGGGCGGAAATGCTGTCTTGATTGTAGAATGCTGCTGAAGAATCACCGTCTTGTTTCGATGGAATTCACTGGCGATTGTCTCTACGTTCGTCCTTTTTGCAGTCTGAAGCTGCGCACACTTCTGAATATACTGCAATGTTGATATTATTCACTAAACGCGCTGGAACAGAGTTCTTATCTTATTTCCCGACGTTAGTGGAGATTAAATTATATAACGGACGCGAACGAGTAATGTCTATGTTGATTTACGTCGCCTCGCGCCGCATGACCAATAGAGTCGTATGACCCGTTCTTGCGCTCGTGCTGCCTTTTGCAGTCTCGTGCAGCCATGTGGTGCCACGAGGTGCCTTGTGGTGCTGTGGTCAGCACAATTCTTGACACACTGTTGACAGTACATCTGGCTTGAATTAAATTGTTTATGCAGCCAGACGCGCCTCCTCTGGCCCTTTCCTAAGGGTAGAAAGGGTGAGGGCCCTTACCAAGGGTAGTAAGGGCGCATACCCCCCTCCTTTGGAGAATTTTCTCCACAGTATCTAAAATATATTTAGTTGGGTTAGGCTAAATTAAATTGCGCTTGTTGTAATAAGGTTAGGTAGGTTTTCAAAGTTTCTCTTGGTACAAAATTATAAATTCTTACATTAACATAAATGATAAAAATATATATTTAAACGTATAAGAGAAATTTTTAGAAAGGACTAAATTTTAGATGAGTTCTTGCTAATTG
Organism: Cherax destructor; assembly: GCA_009830355.1. Taxonomy (NCBI): domain Eukaryota; kingdom Metazoa; phylum Arthropoda; class Malacostraca; order Decapoda; family Parastacidae; genus Cherax; species Cherax destructor. The sequence goes on from WNWK01038959.1 coordinate 14,022, forward strand.
ACCAGTTTTACCTAATGCACGACATATATATATATATATATATATATATATATATATATATATATATATATATATATATATATATATATATATATATAATATATATATATATATATATAATATATATAATATCAATGAAACCACGAAACAAGTGGTATTGAAACACTTGCCAAACTGCGGCAGGCCAGGGCTCGACCCCACGACACAGTCCCGCCTCAAGAGACAACACAACGTACGTGTCACCATATCCATTCCGCCACCGATCCTACAAACAACATGAGACTAGGAAATTAGCCTTGTTTTATGTTGCGAGGACACTCGTGGCAATGGATTCAAATTCAAATTTTATTTCCTTGCAAGTTTACATTGAGATTATATAATTACAATAATGAGTTGCAGTGCAAAGAGAGCCACTATCATGCCATGGAATTATGGGCAGACTAAATTTAATGCTTTACAGACTACTTAATCCTACTAGAGAAATTGATCATAGTTTGTTTGAGTTGTATATCTGTTTTTAATTATAGCAGACAGCAAGTTTACTCAAATTAACAATCTGGGGATATAACATTGGGACAAGTTGAAAGTATTTTGCAGGTTGTTTATATCAATAGTAAATAATTAAATTATATTATTTGGTAAAGTTAAGTATTGAATATTGAGTTTTTAGTTTAGGGTGAGTATGTGGTTTTTGAGAAGTCTTAATTTGTTGTTCAGACCGGGTTACTTTAGTATTTACTATTAATGAATTCCAAATTTTGGGGCCCTTTATGTGCATAGAGTTTTTGCACAGTGTGATATGGACACGGGGTACATCAACAAGTGATCTGTGTCTAGTGTTATGGTCGTGCGTCCTGTTAAGGTTGGTGAGGAGAAGTTTGAGTGGAAGGTTTATGTTTGAGTGTAGTGTTCTATAAATGTAGTAGGCACAATAATAAGTATGGATGTTCTTGACGGTGAGTAGTTTTATACTTTTTAATATTGGTTGAGTACATATGTTGTCTGGAGTGGGAATTTGTCATCATTCTGACTGCAGCCTTTTGTTGGGTTATTAGTGGTCTTAGGTGATTGAATGTTATTGATCCCCATGCACAAATTCCATAGGTGAGATAAGGGTAGATGAGGGAATGATACAGTGCAAGGAGAGCTGATTGTGGAACATAGTACCGTATCTTTGATAGTATGCCTACTGTTTTGGAGATTTTCTTGGAAATTTGTTGTATATGTCTACCTGGAGAGAATTCCAGGGGTCAACGCCCCCGCGGCCCGGTCTGTGACCAGGCCTCCTGTTGGACCAGAGCCTGGTCAACCAGGCTGTTACTGCTGGCCGCACGCAGTCCAACGTACGAACCACAACCCCGCCTCAACAAGCAGTCTATATAGCAATGAAACCACGAAACAAGTGATTTTGAAACATTTACCAAACTGCGGCAGGCCAGGGCTCGACCCCACGACACATTGTCCCGCCTCAAGAGACAACACAACGTATGTGTCACCATATCCATTTCATAGACTGCTTGTTGAGGCGGGTATTCAAACAGGAGGAGGCTGAAATTAATCCTTGAGCATCCATTGCCACGAGTGTCCTTGCAACAGGAAACAAGGCTAGCTCTCTAGTCTCATGTTGTTTGTAGGATCGGTGGAGGAATGAATATGGTGACACGTACGTTGTGTTGTCTCTTGAGGCGGGGGAAGAGGTCTCTAACCGCCACATCTGAGGAATTGTCTGGTCAGACATTAGAGAGGTAAAATATAAGAATGGAGGTACACTACAGCTAGCCTACTCCCCTCCCCTTCCACTAGGGGCCGGGACTAGGCGGGTCAAACTTATTCTGAAAGCTACCGAGGGATTAGCTTCAGTAACCGAATTTAGCGATGCCATGGAGGTCTTAGTCAAATCAAAGCCTTTTTGATTCGTATATTTGTCTTAACTTATTTTTAAGGCTACCCGAAGAGTTAGCTTCGATGACCCTACTTAAGTGTGTTCCGATCATCGACAGTAATAATGTTGGACTTCATTGGTTTATCCTAGGATTTATTTTTAAGTATCCAATACCTTAATAAAAACTTGGGGAATGAGTGCACCGCTTGTGTGAATTCGTTGTGTCATGCGTGGGTGTGCGTGTGCGGGAGGGGCTGCATGTGTTAGGGCAACGTCACACTCCAGGGACATGTGCGCGCCTGCTGGCTCGCTTGCTCGCTCCAACAAAATAAGGGTCATCCCGTCAAGTGCTACATCTTTACTGCTGGTATGCAAATTACACCGGGAGATGAGGGAATGGTAAGTGTTGCTGCTTAGTATCCACCAACAGAAAAATCTTAACTGCTGTAGTGCCTTCAGTGTTTTGCTAGGAATTAACGGACCCATATTTATTGTTGCTGACTCGTAAACAGATAGGTTTTATTGTTTGTAATTTTGGCTTGAGCAGATTGTATTCCTTGTTCATCGCTACTTAACTTCCCGACTAAAGTAAAAGTTAGTTTCTTACACATGGCTTTAAGCAAATTTCTTGATAATAGAACATAAGAACATAAGAAAAGAGGAACACTGCAGCAGGCCTGTTGGCCCATTCTAGGCAGGTCCTTCACATTCCATCCCACTAACAGAATATTTGTTCAACCTAATTTTCAATGCTACCCAAGAAATAAGCTTTGATAATTTTATTTACTCATGTGCAATTCCCACTCAAATCCAACCCTTTCACTCATGAATTTATCCAACCTAAATTTAAAACTACCCAAGGTCCTTGCTTCAATAACCCTACTAGGCAGACTGTTCCACTCATCAACTACCCTATTTCCAAACCAATACTGTCCTATATCCTTTCTAAATCTAAACTTATCTAACTTGAATCCATTATTGCGGGTTCTCTCTTGGAGAGATACCCTCAAGACCTTATTTATATCCCCTTTGTTAATACCCATTTTCCACTTGTATACCTCGATCATGTCTCCCTCATTCTACGTCTTACAAGTGAATGTAATTTAAGGGTCTTCAATCTTTCTTCGTAAGGAAGATTTCTAATGCTATGTATTAATTTAGTCATTCTACGCTGAATGTTTTCTAACGAATTTATGTCCATTCTGTTATATGGAGACCAGAACTGAGCTGCGTAATCTAGGTGAGGCCTTACTAATGATGTATAAAGCTGTAATATAACCTCTGGACTTCTGTTGCTAACACTTTTGATATAAATCCCAGTAATCTATTTGCCTTATTACGTACGCTTAGGCATTGCTGTCTTGGTTTAAGGTTGCTGCTTACCATCACCCCCAAGTCCTTCTCGCAATCTGTATGGCTAAGTTCTACGTTATTTAACTTATAAGTGCTTGGGTTATGAACACTCCGAGCTTTAGAACTTTGCATTTATCTACATTGAACTGCATCTGCCATTTTTCTGACCAGGAATTGAGTTTGTCTAAATCCTCCTGTAGTTCACTGACATCTACGTCTGAATCCTACCTATCTTCGTGTCATCAACGAATTTGCTCATATCACTAGAAATTCCCTCGTCAAGGTCATTTATAAGAACATAAGAATGGAGGAACACTGCAGAAGGCCTACTGGCCCATACAAGGCAGGTCCTATCAAAACCACCACTACCTAAAATTTATTCCCGACCACGACACTCAAACCCAGCCCCTCCCCCTCATATTTTGT